>CM042172.1:67095107-67132607 GCA_023376005.1 Doryteuthis pealeii | reverse complement strand
CGCATGTGATATCCATGAAAGGGTACCCCCGAAAATAATCACCCTAATTTTCATTTCTATCCATACATCTTGTGGGGAAAAACAAGTCAACAGTTTTTCTGTGTGTCCACAATCTGATCCAGACATAAATGTTTCTCATCTGAGATAAGACAAAGCCTGTAAGCTAAGATGCTGTGACTGATTTTGTTCAAAAGTTTTGAAGCACGGTCTTCTCTCTTGTCCTTCATAACCCGTGATAATAATTATCCCTCATTTTGTATCAGAAATAATGAATGTCATCATACATTATCAACTCGATAAGAAACTCATATGCTCCTATTTCTTTGTGTATTTATTTTCTGGGAGCGTTGTCAATCATGTCCTCGATCTCAGAAACACATTCGTTTTTTTCTAATCAGAGTACGTCTTTCGAAATGCCGTACCTTCATTATATCCGTTGGATTTTATCCAACTCTTACAGAATTACACTGAAACACTCAGAAATCTATTAATAATGGAGATTCGCTTCCGTTTGTTTCTGTAACAAACATTACGTCACTGCTTACGTCACATTACCCAAAATCCTCATAACAGAATAAATACACTCAAAATTTGAACATGCAGCATTAGACAGTCCTCATTGTTTTTTTAAAACAAGTTTTAATAAATACATGACTGGTATTATATATCTATATATAGTTTGTTTTATTTGAATACATATTTAAAGTTTACATTTCAAATTGTTTTACTTTTAATCCTTTAATGAATTTGATGATTTTACTTACTTAGGGTACAAACTCGCTGACATTGAATTTTTTACTTACACCTCTCAGGCAATATGTTTCAAAAATCAATTTTTACATCGCCCAGAAGGTGTTTTTTATTTTGCTAGTCTATGTAATGGAGCTTCCTGTGTGAATTCTAATCAGTGCAGTGCTGCTTTCTTTACAGACAATGCCCAACCGCCTGTCTTTCTTAAGTAAATTTAATACGCGAGACATAGATATTTGGAGACACGCCTTTCTCCTTCGAAAAACCCGGTAAAATACCTTTTCGAAGTAAAGGGCACCCAGTGAGAATCGAACTCAATAATAGTCCTTAACTAAACTTAGCTTATCTTAGTACAAAGCCAGAAGCATAGAATACTCAGTGAGAATCTAACTCAGTAGTAGATTTCTAAAGTTAGTTTAGTTGGGCACAAGGCTCGGAATAAGGGGTACCCAGTGAGAATCAAAATTAGTAGTAGTTATTTGCTAAGCTTAGTTTAGCACAACTCCAGAAGTATGAAGCACGCAAAATACCCATCCCGTTAGCGGTTTGTAGGATGTGACATAAGGTCGCATGTGTGTGGCATCCAGCGAGGATCGAACTCGCTATTCAATGGTAATGGACCTGCGAGACAAGATTCCCAATCAATTACACCACGTTAAGTGTGGGACTCCCAGTGAGAGTAAATGTTTTATCTTTACAAATGAATGGGGCACTTTTTATGAATTAGAAAAATGACTTGAATAGAAAAATTCTAATTCTATTCTTTTTCTCATGAATCGCCTTGACCAATCAGAGACCAGGTATAAGGTAAGCTATTGGCCAATCACTGCACACACACACACACACACACACACACACACACACACTCACACACACATATAATTACAGTCCCCGTGTCGTAGTGTCTAATGTACTGGACTGCAATATCGTACTAATCGGGTTCGAACTTCAGTGCGCTATTACGTTCAACTTCGGTTCTTATATATATATAATATATATTATATATATATATATATATAGGTTAAATTATGATTATTGTTTGGAGAATTGATTATAGAGGGATCAATTACTTATGTAAGAGCTTTATTTATTTATTTATGATTAATAATACAATTTAAAAGTCGGTCCTACCATTGGTTTCTGAATAACACTTTTTCGGTGTTATTCGTCTTCAGAGGCGTTGAAAAGTCAACGCCTCTGAAGACGAATAAGACCGAAAAAGTGTTATTCAGAAACCAATGGTAGGACCGACTTTTAAATTGTATTATTAATCATAAATAAAAATAAATATATATATATATATATATATATATATATATATATATATATGTGTGTGTGTGTGTGTGTTGTGTGTATGTGTGTGTGTGTGTGTTGTGTGTCTAAAAGGTAAGCTATTGGCAAAGCCCCGTATATTTTCTTTTACGGTTCTTTTCATGATTCATTATTATCGTTATTTTTCAACATTCAATATTTCTACACTACTGAAAATAATATATAAGTACTATTTCTCGGAATTTTTTTAATGTGGTTTGATAATTAGTACCATTTGTATTATCGGACAATTGTCCTCATCTTCATTGTTATCTGTACAACGTTTCGGCCGATGTGCCTTCCAGTCTTCTTCAGGTAATTCTTGTGGGACTCGGGATCCTTCTCTGACTCAAGAAGAATCTCGGACTCTGGAACCTTCTTGTCGTAATCGGGAACCTTATAGTCGTGATGGCTCCCGATTACGACAAGAAGGTTCCCGAGTCCGAGATTGTTCCCGAGTGGAGAGAAGGTTCCGACAAGAAATATCTGAAGAAGACCGGAGGCACATCGGCTGAAACGATGTACAGAAAACAATGAATTTGAGGGCAATAGTTCGAATAATACAAATAATACTAATATATAAGTAACCTATCAATTATGGAACATATCAAGCCTTTACATAATCGAACCCAGAACCTTGGCTGACAATCTGCCGACTGAGCTAAGTCGGAAAAAAAATGTTGTCATACTTGCAGTGCCACATCGGGATATTGATCTTGCTAGTAAAAAAATCTGAGATCATCAATAACTTAAAATTGGTTGCCTTTATAGCATTTTTGGATTTGGATTACAAATATTGAACTAATGTTTTTTTTTAAATGTATAGGTGAGATTAGTAAAGATAACAGTGGGTCTTATAATACTTACTTGCTACGGTTCTTCCGTTAGCCACTAGGTGGCGTGGCGACCGGTAGCATAAACTACCATTATTTCTATTTCATTAGAATATGAATGTGGTTAATAAATGTCTTCATATCTGTATGAGAAGGAGAAGGATTATTTGTGTGCATATACGTACGTATCAGTGTGTGTCAGCGTGTGCGCCTACACGATTGCGCGCGTGAGTTCATATTTGTATATATATATGTATATGCACAGTGTGTGTGTCTTACCTATAAATCCTTCGAAATGTCATCCGACATTGTGTAGCCCAAAGGATGAAAGTTTAAAACTTTTCAATTGAACCTCTTTTATTTTTTTTTTAAAGCCCTTTCTATTCCATTTGTGTGTCTTTAAAATATTTTTTTCAAAATCTCTCTCGACTTCGCACACTTCCTACTTTCTGAGAATTTCGCAAGAAAATAGGAGCCATCTTATTTAAAGTAAAAGTTTAACACAGATTGCATCAAATGTATAAATTATAAAGTAAAGTAATGTAAAAGAAAAAAAGTAAAAGAAAAATACTATATTTCGTTTCTCTATTGATATTTTTTCATCTTTTAAGGTTCATGCTCTTTTTTGTTTCTTCGGTTAGTATATCCTCATTTTTGCTTCACGACCTTTCAGAAGGGAAGAAAAAACAAACAAAAAAAAACAAAAAAAACAACAAAGAATAAGATCAACGTTACTTTAGTCTTGATACAAGTGTTATCAGAATTAAATGATTTCTCACAGAATTCGTGAAAATATCTAAATATTTAAATTTACATAATTTTACATTTCATATTTTGGCCATTTCCACCTGAATACATTATACACACAGGCTAATGAGAACACGATACCTCCGCAGGTTCAATCCTGGTCAGGGGCAACAGTAACATAGAATAATAATTAACACAGCTTAACACTTGTACCCCAGCTATGGTTACCATATATCCCCGTGGACTGAATAAAGGGTTAGGTTCAAAGTTCCTTGATGGTTCCCGGTTACAACAAGAAGGTTCCCGCGTTCGAAAAGAAGGTTCCCGAGTGTGAGAGGGTTTCCGAGTCCGACAAGAAATACCTGAAGAAGGCCGGAGTGCACATCGGCCGAAACGTCGTACAGATAGCAATGAAGATGAGAACAATAGTCCGAATGATGTAGATAATACTATTTCTTTTTTCTTTCCTTTGAATTACTTTTTAATTCTACACTACATTGCAAAATGAATTGACTACACTAATCATTATATAACAAAATAAAAACGGATCACTCAATGTTGGCCAGAAGACCAGGCCTAGTTGTTATAAACAAAAATAAATTAACGTATTATCTAATGTTGTCTGCCTTATTGGCAGCAGACAGAATTTAAATAAAAGAAAACGAAAAACGCACGAAATACCAGGACCTAAGCAGAGAGCCCAAAAAGTTATAGAAAAATGATGACATTGATTAGAAGAAAAAGTACTTATATGGCCAGTATGGGGATCGAACCTACGACATTCGCGTTATTAGCACGACGCTCTAACCAACTGAGCTAACCGGCCAACTGACAGTCATTATCCTATTATCAATGGCTCTTTTTCTGTTATTTTTTGTTTGTTTTTTCTGGAGGTTTTTTTCGCTGATTATATTCGGGCGCGTGTTTTATTCTCATCATAATTTGTCAACATTCTCCTAAAAAACACCTTTCCCCTCTCCCTTGACTCACAATTAATTCTAAGGTAAACTACTATCCCACAAAGAGTAAAAATTACGGCAAATTATTTGAATTCATGGAGATGTTAGCTCAGTCGGTAGAGCGTTCGGCTAGAAACCACAAGGTTCCTAGTTCGATACCGGTCCCCGCCAACTCAGCGTTTGAGTAGCACAGGGATCTGTGCGATAAAGTAATGAGCTGATGGAAGGTGTGGCGCTCCACCTCAGATGCTAAAAACAATCTCCTAGGTCTAGCGCTATTGAAAAGGGGATAGACTCCCTCGCTGACTGGCTGATACCGACTTTAGGCCGCCCCGACGACTTTTTTTACTTTATGGTACCAAGCTTGTGTGTGAGAACGGGGTCAGGAGTAGAGACATTGTTGCCTGCCCATCATGGCCAGCGCTGACGGGGATCCTGTCTCAGGACCCCATCCCTTAGATAGACAAACAACTTTTGTAAAATAAACAAAAGAAAAAACAAGAAAAAGCCAAAACTGCATACACCATAGATCCTTTTAGTTAGGAGGCTGAATAATCATCAACCCCAATTTTTTCTTATAGGACATATCCAGGACCCAATCCCAAGTTTTTTATAAAACCACCCGAGTCACCCTAATATTTTCCCTGGAAAGTCAATTTTTCTAGTAACCCAACCCGCCTGGCCTACAGAATCCCCAATTTTTTACCGACCACCCACTAAGGACACCCACTCCCATATTAGAGGCACTGACCGGCTTACTTTCAAAACAACAAAGTGCGGAAGACAGTCGGCGGGCCTACACAATAGCTGAGGGAAAGGGGAAAACCAAAATGACCACCAATTTTTTGGTTTGTTTTACATGTGTTTTTCAGTTTTCTTGGGTTTTTTATTTTCAATTTTTTCCCACCCCCTCCATCGCCAATCATCAATATTGGGAATTTTTTAAGTAGGATACATGCATAGAGCGAATGAGGTATTTTGGTGGAAGGGAGCTGCACAAGGAGAGAATGCAAGAATTTTATTTTTATTTTTGAATGAATCGGTCGGTGAGTGAGCCGAGCTAGATAGATCCGTGTAGTGATATGACCAGTTTTATCACCTCTCCCCCAAAACTAAACTTCCGGCTACATGCCGAGTTGTGTGCACATACGCTGTACCTCATTTCTGAATGAATAAAAATTTGTTTGGAGTGAGTGCACGTATGTGCTCACCTCAAATAATCTGGTACCTAATGATGGTCTACTGAGGAAACTGACAAACAACCACCCGAGCGGAAAAAGAGTAATAAGCAGGTTGAACTTTGAAGGCAAGAATCAGAGTAGATCTATACAAATAAATATTTTTTTAATGTTCAAACATAAGAAAGGCTTAGAAGAACACTAAATTAAAAATATTACCGCTTACATAGTAAGTATTCACTTGTATATAACTGTAATGATAAGTAAGTATTTTTTTGTATATAAGTAATGAAGAAATAAATTAAAAAAAAAATGTCATCCCTGGTGGGATTCGAACCCACGGCCTCTGGATTAGAAGTCCAGCGCGCTATCCCCTGCGCTACAGGGACTGCTGATAGAAATCGAATACCACAATAGGTTTACATTATTCATTACCATTAAAATCATTACAGTTAAATGGTAACTTTTGAATTCCACACTACATTACAAGATGAATAGGTTAACCTATTCATTACGTAACAAAAAAAAAAAAAAACTCTATCAGAAAATTATATTGGTTTGGCACTTTATTTGTACATGAAATTGGCCATTTTTGCCCACTCCCTGTTTATCAGGCCTCAAATGTCAGCTAAAACTCCGAATTGAGCACTTTTTTCACCATCAGTAAATTCAAGGTATTAGAATCCATGAGTAAAAAAACAATAAAATCGATAACGTACATTTTCATAAAATTACGTAGACTTATAATGGCTGAAATATGGCATTTTGGGGGCACATTTGAAGCCCCATATCTCCCTCAATTCTCAAGCGAACTCAACCATCTTTTACTATGTGATACTCCTTATTGAACTCTATTAGAAAATCCTATTGGTTTGGCACTTTATTTGTACACGAAATTTGCCATTTTTGCACACTCTCAGGGGGTTTATCAGGCCTCAAAAGTCAGCTAAAACTCCGAATTGAGCTAGGTTTTTTCGGATCAAAGACCACCTCTTCAATATGTAGCACGAAATCATTGGCGTCAACAAATCTTATCTTAGCATTATCCATTCTAGAAAACAGAATTTATTTAAGGATAGTGTCGTCAAACTGCGTCGATTCTAATGGCTTGTATTGTGTTTACCATTTTATTATAAGTTGAAATAAACAGCTTTAAATGTGTAAACTGCAGTGGTTTTTGTACTAACCTAATAAATTAGCAAACATGACAGTTGTTTTGGTTCTCTTTAGTAAATACACCCCTCCACCCCTAAAAAAAAAAAAAAATTTTAAAAATAAAACACGCACCAATTATGAAAAAGTTTTATCTCATGTTTTCTTTTATTGTTGCTTTCCTTAATTCAGAACAAGAAAAGAACATGGCAAAATAGTTATAGAATTCTCTTCTGAAATCAAATATATATACATATATATATATATATATATATAATATATATATATATATATATATAAGTGTCTGTCTGTGTGTGTGTGTGTGGGCGGGGTGTAAGTGTGTGGGTATGTGTGTGTGTAAGTGTGTATGTGTGTTTCCCTGTTTGTAATTGTGTGTGTGTGTAAGCGTGTGTTTAAGTGTGTGTGTATGTGTATCCCTGCATGTAAGTGTGTGTGTGTGTGTATTTCCTTGTTTGTAAGTGTGTATGTGTGTGTGTGTTCCTGTTTGTAAGTGTGTGTGTGTATATGTGTGTGTAAGTGTGTGTGTGTGTATGTGTTTCCTGTGTGTAAGTGTGTGTATGTGTAAGTGTGTGTGTGTATGTGTGTCCCTGTTTTGTAAGTATGTGTGTGTGTGTTTCCCTGTTTGTAAGTGTGCGTGTGTGTATGTGTGTGTGTGTGTGTGTGAGATATATATATATATATATATATATAATTATATATATATTTATATATATATATATAGACATAGTTTGAGTTAGTGGGTGGGGTGTTTTCAATAAACTTTATAATGAACTTATAAATTCAATTTAAGAAATTCTTTACATTCGAGCGTCTGTTTGTGGGGTGCCAACTACTTATATCGCGAAAACCAATTGTTAATTTAAAAGTTGCGGTCCTTTCTTTATGACAATGGCGGCGTTCGTTGTAAGAAGAAGAAGAAGAAGAAGAAGAAGAAGAAGAAGGGTTCAAATTTAAGAATGGATTTTCTATTGAAAAAAAACTCTTTTCAGAATCAGATCTTATGAGCCGTCAAGTACTTACTCAATGTGAAGTTGAAGATAATTTAAAATTTATTAACAATGATGAATGATATAGTTTGAAAACCAACGCGATTAGTACTTAATAATAATAATAAATAATAATAATAATAATAATATTAATANTCTCTCTCTCTCTCCTCTCTCACCCTCTCTTTCTTTCTCTCCCCCTCTCTTTCTCTCCCCCCATCTCTTTCTCTCTCTCTCTCTCTCTCTCTCTCTCTCTATAATATATATAATTATATATATATATATATATATAGTGTGTGTGTGTAGAGTCATTCTATGTTTCTATCCATCTATCTTATTTTCTACTTTTCCTTTTTATGCTCTTTTTCTCAGCATCTTCCTTTTTATTACTAATTTGTGCACACTTTTCTTTCAGGATTTTTCTTCTTTCCTTAAAATTACATCCATCACTTCCTTCTTTACTTGCGATTTTTATTCCCAGTTTTGTCATCCTATATTTCTGTATTTCTCCCTTCATATGACCGATATATTTTTTATAGGAATGTCCTAAATCGCATTTTAGTATTAAGTCCATTTTTTTTTTCAACAAAAAAAAATTCCAATTATATTTCTAAAGAACACAACCTTTAAATCTCCTCTTGTTTTCCACTGACTGTTATGTTATTTGTTCTTTTTCTTAAATCGTCCTTTAAACTTTTTATTTTCATCTTTCGGTCCATTATCTGTTAACCGATGTACTTTCTTCTTTTTGTCTTCTTTAGCCTGGAGTTTTTATTTTATGTATTTTTCACCCAACGATTTCATTTTCAGGCTGGGGAGTTTCCGTAGCGTAGTGGATAACGTGCTAAACAGCTATATCTTTGTAAGAGAGTTCGAACTCCATTCGAAGCTATAAATTTCAGTTTCGGACTAAATCCCTTAGGAAAGTTATAATAAGCTTATCTTCTTTTGTTCTGTCTTTCTTCTTTATATTATACTATGTTATATATACTAGCATAATATATGCACCCTCCGGGTGCAAGTATTTTAGTTAAATTTTATAATAAAATACATATTAAATTAGAAAGGCTAATGAAACTGAATAAGAATGTAGATAAAAAGATCTTGAACAGAGGGGGTATGATTGAAAAATAGAACAACTTTGAAACTAACTCTTTCCATCATTTTCCGTTACTCCCGTCTTTCATTGGTAAATTTTCCTAATTAAATGTTTAGTTAAAATAGGAAGTAAAGAATAATATTAGTTATTTCTTCTTGTTAAAGAATTTCTTTTAAAGATTTATTGAAGAGATTTTTGCTCATATTCATTAAGATAAAACCAAACAATTAGAAATCAATAATACTAAGTACATATTTATTAAAATCAAATTTTGAATATCAATATGCAAATTAGCCTTCCTCTTCACACTGCAAACCACTATATTTTTATATATAATACAAATGCATGTTAATAATAGGTAGATATGGTCAACAGTATTAATAATGTAAAACAATTTTATTAATAATTTGAGGTTTGAATAAAAATAAAATCATGGAGGATGAGACGTAAATAACTAAGGGAATTGTGACTGAGTAGTAATATAGTTTCGGTTACACAGAAAAGCACACAATCTCCATTATAATAAGATATATATATATATATAATATATATATATATATATATATATTGGTAATTTGCTTGAAAAATTGTTAAGTATATGATAATATATTAATAATTTGAAGGCAATACAATGCATATAAAAAATAAAATATATAAAAATATATAAAAATAAAATAAAAAATAAAAATAATAAATAAGAATTATAAAAATAAAAATGAAAAAAGATAAAATAAAAAAATAAAATAAAATAAAAATAAAATTTTTTTTAAATTTAAAAAATAAAAATAAAAAACAACTTTTTGTTAATAATTTGAAGGCAATACAATGCGTATAAAAATAAAAAAATAAAAATATATAAAAATATATAAAAATAAAAATAATAAATAAGAATATATAAAAAAAAGATAAAATAAAAAAATAAAATAAAATAAAAATTAAAATATTTTTTTTTTTAATTTAAAAAATAAAAAAAAAACAACTTTTGTTTTATCTTTTATACGCATTGTATTGTCTTCAAATTATTAATTATATATATATATATATATTATATATTATATATATTATAACCTTTAATTTCCATTAGAATTCGTTCTCTTCTACACACACACACACACACACACACACTGTCTGTCTGTCTGTCTGTCTGTCTGTCTCTGTGGTTCTTTTTTAAAAACTCTTAATATATTTCTATATCGATCTCTGTCTTCAAATTCCTAAGGGTTTTCTTTCTTTTTCTTTCTTTTTTTTTACTTTAATTTCCCATTCCCCAATTTTCCCTTTCTTCTTTTTTTCCCAATTTCCCTAAATTTGATATCTTCTGAATTAATCCCGTATTTTCATAGACCCTGTCTAATTCAATTGTCCGTGTTTGTTTCTGTGTTTTTTCGCCACTTAAGCCTATTTACAGATTTTCATTTATTTACTTCTCTTATTCCCAATGACATTCAATTTTTTCATTCTTTTTGTCATTCCAAATATTTTCTATTTATTTTCTTTTTCTTTATTTTGTTTGTCTCTTTAAATAATTACCTGCTTATCTAGCTAGATCTTCCTCGCCTTAGCCAAGCACGACGATTTTATCATATTAATTAATTTATATTTCACTCTGTATCAATGCGCTATTATTATTATTATTATTATTATTATTATTATTATTATTATTATTATTATTATTATTAGTCATACTCCTTGTGAGTTTTTCACACCATTAATCCGAGGTCCATTTTTACTCGAAGTGGTAGTACCTGTTAATGTCCTATCTATAGGTCAAATAGATATATCTGAAAATTATTTGGGTTGGATAAGAATGCTTGAAACCATATAACTGTTTGAAAAACTAATTATTATTATTATTATTATTATTATTATTATTATTATTATTATTTGCTCCTTTTGAGTTTTCACATCAGCGTTAGCTGATGGTTTTTCACTGGAGTCTGAGTGACAGCAAGTCTCCTCAGGTCTCCAGGACTCATCTGAGTATTCTGACAGATTGCAGCAGTGCAGTGTTCTGAATGGTTTCAATCCTTCCTCTGATTTCCAAACATTCCAAACCCGTTTCCAATCCTTTTGGGACTGTTCCAAGTGCACCAACTACAATTGGTATCACTTTCACTTTCATATTCCATAACTTTTTCAGTTCTCTGGCAAGGTCCAGATATTTGTCCATTTTTTTAATTTTCCTTTAGCTTCACCCTGTGATCTGCTGGAACTGCAAAATCCACCAGTTGACAAGTTCTTTCTTTTTTGTTAATCAACACTTGGTCTGGTCTTCTTGCTGGGATAAGGTGATCTGTTTTTATTTCAAAGTCCCAGAGAATTCTATGCGTTTCGTTCTCAAGAGCAGATTCTTGTTTATGCATATACCATTTTGTAGTATGGTCAAAATTACATTTTTTGCATAATTCGCAGTGGATCACCATCCCAACCCAGTCGTGTCTAGTTTTGTATTCTCGTTGTGCTAGTTTGCTACATTCGCAAAGTATATGATTTACAGTCTCATCTCTATTATCACAAAGTCAACATTTACTATTTTGTTGGGTCTTATCAATTTTCGCTTTTATATAGTTTGTCCTTATGGCATTATTTTCTGCAGCAATTATTAATGATTCTGTTTCTCTTTTGATGTTTCCCTTTCTTAACCATGTCCAAGTATTATTATTATTATTATTATTATTTACTCCTTTTGAGTTTTCACATCAGCATTAGCTGATGGTCTTTCACTGGAGTCTAAGTGACAGCAAGTCTCCTCAGGTCTCCAGGACTCTTCTGAGTATTCTGGCAGATTGCAGCAGTGCAGTGTTCTGAATGGTTTCAATCCTTCCTCTGATTTCCAAACTTTCCAAACCCTTTTCTAATCCTTTTGGGACATTTCCAAGTGCACCAACCACAATTGGTATCACTTTCACTTTCATATTCCATAACTTTTTCAGTTCTCTGGCAAGGTCCAGATATTTGTCCATTTTTTCTATTTCCTTTAGCTTCACCCTGTGTATTATTATTATTATTATTATTATTATTATTATTATTATTATTATTATTATTATTAACTTAATTTCCGCTTGATGTTTTTGCCATAAATCTTGTGATGTTTGACCATATATAAAATGTATAAATTCGACAAATTCTACTATAAGAGCGAGGTACTTTTTAATCCATTCACGTTTGATTTATAAAAAATCCCTTGATAATAGTGGATTTCCAAAATGTCCTCTATACAGGGGTAAGCCCCCATTAATGTGTGTTGATATTATTGAAATTTGTTGAAATTTGGTAAATAGCCATCGTAACTTGCCATTTACCAATGGGTTACATTTCATTTAAATCGAAAAGAAAAAAAAATCCAGTAGGTTCTATATGATCCGCGGGGACCCTCTTTGAATGAAATATACTTATCCAACTACACTATAAAATCATCAGGGTGGCCTAAAGTCCTTATCAGTCAGACAGTGAGGGAGTCTATCCCCTTTTCACTAGCGATGGTATGTATGTATATATCTAATCAACCCCTCCTCACGATCTACGAGCAAGAAGCGACACAAGGTCCATTTTAAAGCTGTATTTAGTAGGTTTAAATTCAGAATTTTCCCTCTCCTAGACCGGTTGTAAAACCAAGGTTAAAGGGACCAGTCTTACCTATGATTTATTCATAGTTGGTGGGAGAATAGTTGGATTTATATCTTTCTAAGGGTATTACCGTTATGTGCAATACAAATACCCTAATCCAGGATTTGAATACAAGTCGCTGTGCAATTTTCGTATGACAATAACCATTACGCTGCAAGCGCCTCGTAAGTAGTAGTAGCGGTGTTCTTGTTGCTGTTGTTCTTATTATTTAAATTTTCCACATGATTATTGTTATCCCTGAAGTCCGAGTGACTAAAAGACTCCTCAGGTGTCCTGTGCTCTTTTCAGCATTTAGCATATCTCAGTAATGCTATGGTTTCACCAGTTTCAATATTTCTCCAGATATTTAATCCTGCTAGTCTCATTTCCACCTATTCCTTTGTTGCGGATTGTTCCGAGGGCTCCAACTACGATCAGTATCACTGACACCTTCACATTCTATAACTTTTCCAACTCTCAGCCAAAATTCAAGTATTGTTTCTAGTCTTTGCTTTAATTCGGTGATCTGCTGGAAGGGCGAAGTCGAAAAGTGGACGAATACGGTTATTTATTAACCAAAAATTAAATCTTGTCTGAATTAGGTGATTCGTTTTTATCTCAAAGTCCCTTGGGGAAATGTCCAAACGTACCAACTACAATTGGTATCACCGTGATCATCATATTCCATAGCTTTTTTCCACTAACTGGTAAAATCTTTTTTTATCATTTTCACTCCGTTAGAGTTTTTTCATATCCAACTTAGCCGGTGGTTCACTGGAGGTTGAGTGACAGGAAGTCTTCTCAGGTCTCCAGGAATCTTCTGAGTATTCCAGCCGATCTCAACAATGCTGTAGTCTGGATGGGTTTGATTCTTCCTCTAATTTCCAGTTCATCCAGACTTTTTTCTAGACCCTATGTATGAATCTTGCTTCCTTTTTCGTTCAGTTTACCTTTAGTTTTGAGATTCTTCTTCTTCTTCTTCTTCTTCTTCTTCTTCTTCTTCTTCTTCTTCTTCTTCTTCTTCTTCTTCTAACTCGTCCTTTCTTCTTCTTCTTCTTCTTCTTCTTCTTCTCTTCTTCTTCTTCTTCTTCTTCTTCTTCTTCTTCTTCTTCTTCTTCTTCTTCTCCCTTCTTCTTCTTCTTCTTCTTCTTCTTCTTCTTTCTTCTCTCTTCTTCTTCTTCTTCTTCTTCTTCTTCTTTCTTCTTCTTCTGCTCCCCTATTTCTTCTTCTTCTTCTTCTTCTTCTTCTTCTTCTTCTTCTTCTTCTTCTTCTTCTCTCCATCATTATAACCATCATCATCATCACCTCATTGTTGTTGTTGTTGTTATTGTTTTCTTGTTGTTGTTGTTTTCTTGTTCTTTTTCTTGTTGTTTTTGTTGTTGTTGTTGTTGTTGTTCTACTTCTTTTTCTTCTTCTTCTTCTTCTTCTTCTTCTTCTTCTTCTTCTTCTTATTATTATTATTATTATTATTATTATTATTATTATTTGCAAAATAAAAAACACCCTCCATGCGGTGTAAAAATACATTTTTGAAAGATATTGCTTGAGGAGGTGGAAGTTAAAAATTAAATGCCCGAGAGTTTGAACCAAAAATCATGAAATCATTAAAGTTATTAAATGAGTAAAAAAAACAAAACAATTTGAAATCGAAATTAAGTTCTATTAACTTTGAATATCTATTAAAATAAAAGAAACTATATATAAATATATTATACCCCCAGTATAAATAGATTTCCATTCCATTAGAGTTTTTCACATCAACCTTAGCCAGTGGTTCACTGGAGGCTAAATGTGACAGCAAGTCTTCTCGGGTCTCCAGGAATCTTCTGAGTATTCCAGCCGATCTCAACAATGTGGTAGTCTGGATGGCTTTGATTCTTCCTCTGATTCCCAGTTCATCCAGACTCTTATCTAGACCCCTGAGGACCATTTCTCGGACACCAATTACGATTGGAACAATCTTTACCGTCATGTTCCACAGTTTTCTTGGTTCTCTGGCAAGGTCCAAGTATTTGTCTATCTTTTCGCCTTTTTTCGTTTTCACTCGGTGATCGGATGAGATGGTAAAACCCACGAGATTACAAGTTCTCTTCTTCTTGTTAATCAATACCATGTCTGGTCTCTTGGCTGTGATCCGTCTGTATCTCAAAGTCCCAGATTATTTTGTTCGTCTCATTCACTAGGATAGATTTAGGCTTGTGCATTTACCATTTTGTTGTATGGTGAAAATTGAATTTCTTGCACAGTTCCCAGTGAATCACATTTATTATTATTATTATTATCTCCTTTTGAGTTTTTACATTAGCATTAGCTGATTATCTTTCACTGGAGTCTGACTGACAGCAAGTCTCCTCAGGTCTCCAGGACTCTTCTGAGTATTCTAGCAGATTGCAGCAGTGCAGTGTTCTGAATGGTTTCAATCCTTCCTCTGATATCCAAACTTTCCAAACCCTTTCTAATCCTTTTGGGACTGTTCCAAGTGCACCAACCACAATTGGTATCACTTTCACTTTCATGTTCCATAACTTTTTCAGTTCTCTGGCAAGGTCCAGATATTTGTCCATTTTTTCATTTTCCTTTAGCTTCACCCTGTGATATGCTGGCACGGCAAAATCCACCAGTTGACAAGTTCTTTCTTTTTTGTTTATCAACACTAGGTCTGGTCTTCTTGCTGGGATAAGGTGATCCGTTTTTATTTCAAAGTCCCAGAGAATTTTATGCGTTTCGTTCTCAAGAACAAAATCTGGTTTATGCATATACCATTTTGTTGTATGGTCAAAATTTATTTTTTTGCATAATTCCCAGTGGATCTCCTTCCTAACCCAGTCGTGTGTAGCTTTGTATTCTCGTTGTGCTAGTTTGCTACATTCGCAGAGTATATGATTTACAGTCTCATCTCTATTACCGCAAAGTCTACATTTACTATTTTGTTGGGTCTTATCAATGTTCAGTAGTATTCCAGTCCTAATGAGGTTTTTCTCACCAGATATTTCACTGGGGTCTAAGTGACAACAAGCCTCATCAGGTATCCAGGTCTCTTGTAAGCATTACTCCTTGCCAGTTTTTCGAACCCACTTAAATTTCAACATAATTTGATTGACAACAAGTCTCCTCAGCTCTCAAGGACTTTTCTGAGTATTAAAACCGCTCTTACTAAATAGGTTGACTGGATGTCTTAATTCTTTCTGTAGTTTCCAGTCTTGTTTAAAGCCTTGGAGTCCATTCTAAAAGCATTCTTCTTCTTCTTCTTCTTCTTCTTCTTCTTCTTCTTCTTCTTCTTATTATTATTATTATTATTATTATTATTATTATTATTATTATTATTATTATTATTATTATTATTATTATTATTATTATTATTATTATTATTATTATTATTATTATCAAAATAAAAAACACCGACCTAGCGATATAAAAATTGATTTTTGAAACATATTGCCTGAGATGTGAGAGTAAAATATTCAATGTCAGCGAGCTTTTACCCTAAGTAAGTAAAATCATCAAATTCATTTAACGATTAAAAAATAAAACAATTTGAAATGTAAACTTTAAATATTTCTCAAAATAAAACAAACTATATATAGATATATAATACCAGTCATGTATTTATTAAAACTTGTTTTAAAAAACAATGAGGACTGTCTAATGTTGCATGTTCAAATTTTGGGTGTATTTATTCTATGTTATGACGATTTTGGGTAATGTGACGTAAGCAGTGACGTAGGTTTTGTTACAGACACAAACCGGAAGCGAATATCCATTATTAATAGATTATTATTATTATTATTATTATTATTATTATTATTATTATTATTATTATTATCAGTAGTAGTCGTTGTAGTAGTTGTAGCAGTAGTAGTATAGATGCAGTACCAATAAAAGTAGTAGTAGTAGTAGTAGTAGTAGTAGTAGTAGTAGTAGTAGTAGTGAGAATACACTATCTATCTCTATCTACCTTTGAATATTCCATTTTTTCTTTATTCCTTTTCTTCTGCCTTTTTTGATAATTCATCTTATTTTTCTTATTTTTCTTATAATCATATTAATTTATTTTGCTCTTCATCCTAAACGTGATGACTTTCTTTCTTTTTGTTCTCTCAAATAACATTTTAGCCTCACAAGATGCTTTTCTTCAATACGTTTTTTTTTTTTGTTCTTATTGTTCAATTCGTCCACTCCCCAAGTCCGTTTTTCACCTTCACTACATCACATAAACATTTAATCTATTTCTTTCTTTTTTTTAATTCATTTCATGATACCAACCCTCTCAATTCAGCGTATACTGTATCTTCTGGGCTTTTTTGTAATCATTTTAATTCCTTTATCAGTTCCTAACGCTTTAATTCTCTTTTCACTTCTACTTTCAATTTCATTTTTTACTTCTAGTTTCACTTTCACTATCACTTTCCAGGTCATGGCTTGTTTGTTAACAGTCAGCCCACTCACCAGCTTCGTTTTCTTTTTTTTTATCCCAATGGCAGAAATCCGTGTAGCCATCAATACTACCATTACTAGAAGCCAACAGAACATCATTAATGTCAGCATTACAAACATATCAGTCGCCATTTTTTCTACACTCTGTAATCGTATTTTCTTTTGGTTTAAAAAATTGTTTTCTTTTTTTTTTTCTTTTTCGAGTGCTAAAGATTATTTTTGTGATTTTTTTTTTGTTTGATTTTTTTTTCTCGCTGTTTTGATTATTTTATTTTACACGTTTAATTCTGCGTATTGGTCAGCTTCTCTCGGATTTATCATCTTTTTTTATTTATTTTTTTCTACTTTATCTTGTAATTGTCACGAGATTTATTTTTATTTGGCCTTGAATGAACGCCTCTTTATTTTTTTTTTATTTTTTTTATTTTTCATTATCTGAATTCTTTTGCTTTCCATTTATTTTTCTTTCTTTTTCTTCTTTTCTTTTCGCTGTTTTTTTTTCTTCTTCTTTTTCTTTAATCTTGCAAACCAAATTTTTCACTTTTATGTATTTATTTCTAATCTATTTTTTTGTTGCATTTTATATCTTCTTCTATTTGGCTAATTTTGAATTTGATCACAGCAGGGTGTTAATTCTTAGACTATTTTATTTTTATTATCTTCTTCTTCTTCTTCTTCTTCTTCTTCTTCTTCTTCTTCTTCTTCTTCTTCTTCTTCTTCTTCTTCTTCTTCTTCTTCTTCTTCTTCTTTTATTATTATTATTATGATTATTATTATTATTATTAGTAGTAGTAGTAGTAGTAGTATCAGCGATATTAGTATTAGAAGTAGTAATAGTAATAGTAGTTGTAATAGTGTCTTTCTCGTAGTAGTTTCATTATTAATATTAGTAGTAGTAGTTGTTTTTGTCGTTGTTCTTCTTCTTGTAATAGTAATATTAGTATTAAATATTAATCCGATGTTTAGTGTTTGTTCTTGTTCTTATCGTCGTTATTCCTTATTCGTTCTTCTTCTTCTTCTTCTTCTTCTTCTTCTTCTTCTTCTTCTTCTTCTTCTTCTTCTTCTTCTTCTTCTTCTTCTATTATCATTATTATTATTATTATTATTATTATAGTAGTAGTAGTAGTAGTAGTAGAAATAGTTGTAGTAGTAATAATAGTAGTAGTAATGCTTTGCTCACAGTAGGTGCATTATTATTATTATTAGTAGTATTAGTAGTATTAGTATTAGTATTAGCATTAGTAGTAGTAGTAGTAGTTGTTGTTGTCGTTGTTGTTGTTGTTTTAGTTATTGTTGTAATAGTAATATTAGTATTAAATAATCATCTGATGTTTTACTGTTTCTTCTTCTTCTTCTTCTTCTTCTTCTTCTTCTTCTTCTTCTTCTTCTTCTTCTTCTTATTATTATTTATTATTTTATTATTATTATTATTATTATTATCGCCACCTTTATTCTTCGGCTCATTTTTTTTTCTTTTTCTCCATCACTCCTCTATCAACTCCTTCTCTTTCTCTTTCTCTTTCTCCTACTCCTTCTCATTTTAAGATGATCTCATCTTGCCTAAAAAAGAATTATCCACCAATAAAAGTACAAGACATCTCCGTACCAAAGACACTCTTTGAACCTTTATTATTTATTCACCACACCATTCACCCCCAATTCGTCTTTTCTTAGTTAGCCCGACCTTTAAAACCATCAGTTTTCTTCTTCATTGCCTTTTTTCTATCATAGTCTCACCTGACTATTCCTGTTTTCCTGCTACCTAAATCTCCCTTGCCTAACACTGATTTAACATCAACCCCCGTAAAAAAAAAAATAATAAATAAAAAAAAAATAAAATAAAAAAAAAAATCAACCAGCTACTAAAAAAAAAAAATACATTAAAAAAAACACAAGCCACTATCCTTTCGTTTCTTTGCTCTTTCCGTCTGAAGCTCCCTTCTTCTTCTTATTCCCCTTCCTCCCGTCGCCGCCGCCGCCCAAAAACCGGTCCTCGGTGGGTGGGAGAAGGCTATATGGGTCCAATGGAGCCAGATCGATTGATACAGATCAGATACATTCCTGCAGATAATGTCAGGATTGCGCATGAAACGTGTCAATTGCAATCAAGAAAAATTTCAGAATAAAAAATAAAAATACAAAAATACAAAAAAAAAAAAATCTTAAGATAAAACCAAAAAAAAAAGTTATCCAACATCCACTGCTGGCTGTTGGTGCTTCTCCTCTAACCACTGCAGGTGCTGGCATAAGGATACTGGCGATGATGCTAATGCAGGAACAAAAACGAAAACAATTCTTCATATTGTATCATAATTATTATCCATATAGCACTGTATTAGCTCTTCTTACTTCTTTCTATTATTTACTCCTTTTGAGTTTTCACATCAGTGTTAGCTGATGGTCTTTCACTGGAGTCTGAGTGACAGCAAGTCTCCTCAGGTCTCCAGGACTCTTCTGAGTATTCTGGCAGATTGCAGCAGTGCAGTGTTCTGAATGGTTTCAATCCTTCCTCTGATATCCAAACTTTCCAAACCCTTTTCTAATGCTTTTGGGACTGTTCCAAGTGCACCAACTACAATTGGTATAACTTTCACTTTCATATTCCATAACTTTTTCAGTTCTCTGGCAAGGTCCAGATATTTGTCAATTTTTTCATTTTCCTTTAACTTCACCCTGTGATCGCTGGCACTGCAAAATCCACCAGTTGACAAGTTCTTTCTTTTTGTTAATCAACACTAGGTCTGGTCTTCTTGCTGGATAAGGTGATCCGTTTTAATTTCAAAGTCCCAGAGAATTTTGTGCGTTTCGTTCTCAAGAACAGATTCTGGTTTATGCATATACCATTTTGTTGTGTGGTCAAAATTTAATTTCTTGCATAATTCCCAGTGGATCACCTTCCCAACCCAGTCAGTCGTGTCTAGTTTTGTATTTCTCGTTTGTGCTAGTTTGCTACATTCGCAGAGTATATGGTTAACAGTCTCATCTCTATTACCGCAAAGTCTACATTTACTATTTTGTTGGGTCTTATCAATTTTCGCTTTGATGTAGTTTGTCCTTATGGCATTATTTTGTGCAGCAATTATAAGTGATTCTGTTTCTCTTTTGAGGTTTCCCTTTCTTAACCATTGTCCAAGTCTTTTGATGTGCAACTCATCTATTTGTCGTTTGAGAGGTTCTCACATCTGCCGTAGCCGGTGGTTTACTGGAGGCTGCGTGACAACAAGTTGTCCAGGATTATTATTATTATTATTATTATTATTATTATTATTATTATTCATAGTCCTTGCGAGTTTTTCAGGCCTGTAGTCCGAGGTCCATTCTGACTCGGATTGGTAGTACCTGTTAATGTCCTGTGTATTGGTCAAATATTTATCTCTGAAAAGTTTTAGGATTGGATAGGAATGCTTGAAAAATTATTATTATTATTATTATTATTATTATTATTATTATTACGAGTTGAGTTTTTCACATCAGCGTTAGCTGATGGTATTTCAATGGAGTTTGAGTGACAACAAGTCTCCTCATGTTTCCAGGATTCTTCTGAGTATTCTAGCCGATTGCAGCAGTGCAGTAGTCTGGATAGTCTCAATTCTTCCTCTCATTTCCTGATCCTCCAGTCTATTGGGTCCGTTCCCAGTGCACCAATTACAATAGGTATCACTTTCACTCTCATATTCCAGAACTTTTTCAATTCTCTGGAAAGGTCCAGGTATTTATCCATCTTTTCATTCTCCTTCAGCTTCACCCTGTGATCTGCTAGAACTGCAAAATCCACCAGTTGACACGTTCTATGCTTTTTGTTAATCAACACTACGTCTGGTCTCCTGGCTGGGATAGGATGATCCGTCTTCATCTCGAAGTCCCTGAGAATTTTATGCGTCTCGTTCTCTATAACACTGCATATACAAATTGAATTGAATTATCTTTTCAACAGATTATTATTATTATTATTATTATTATTATTATTATTATTATTATTTTATTATTATTATTATTATTATTATTATTATTATTATTATTATTATTTTATTATTATTATTATTATTTACTCATTTTGAGTTTTCACATTAGCATTAGCTGATGGTCTTACACTGGAGTGACAGCAAGTCTCCTCAGGTTTCCCGGACTCTTCTGAGAATTCTGGCAGATTGCAGCAATGCAGTTTTCTGGATGGTTTCAATCCTTCCTCTGATTCCCAAACTTTCCAAACCCTTTTCCAATCCTTTTGGGACTGTTCCAATTGCATAACTACAATTGGTATTACTTTCACTTTCATATTCCATAACTTTTTCAGTTCTCTGGCAAGGTCCAAGTATTTGTCCATTTTTTCATTTTCTTTTAGCTTCACCCTGTGATCTGCTGGAACTGTAAAATCCATCAGTTGACAAGTTCTTTCTTTTTTGTTTATCAACACTAGGTCTGGTCTTCTTGCTGGGATAAGGTGATCCGTTTTTATTTCAAAGTCCCAGAGAATTTTATGTGTTTCGTTCTCAAGAACAGATTCGGGTTTATGCATATACCATTTTGTTGTATGGTCAAAATTAAATTATTATTATTATTATTATTATTATTATTATTATTATTATTATTATCAGTAGTAGTAGTAGTAGTAGAAGTTGTTGTTATTGTAGGTTGATGTTTGTTTTTATGGCATATCAACTGTTTTACACTTCTATCAACAAGTTTCACTAAAAATAACCGTCATTAGCGTCAATCCCAGCCTCAATTCTCCTCCAGAACCTAGAGCAAGCTGATATTAGTTTCCCTGTGAAGAGTCTCAAAAACTACCTTAATTCTGTCGATTAACTGGGCTTTTGTAGTACTGGCACGGCGATAAGTGTCTTTCTCAACCGCACCCCATACATAATAATCCATGGGATTAAGATCTGGGGAGTTCGGAGACCAAACATTGGGACTGGTGTATTCGTAAAAAATCGCCGACAACCATTTTTGATTTGTTCCAGAGGTGAGAGAGGAGGCCGAATCATGCTGCCATACATATGGCCTACCATATGCTACCCCAATTATACAGGGCCTGACTAAGTGTTTATCAACTCTAAGTAGGTATCTGAATTCAACCTGATACCCTCTATCAACAAAAAGCGGAGGCATCACATCACGCTCCGAGGACACACATCTGAAAACCATCACAGTTTGGGGAAATTTAGTCTGCATGACACGAGGAGTGTCCTTTCAACTATATGCAAGTCATCTGTTCTTCTACGTGTTGTGCTTTTGATCTTGGCAAAAGCTTTGCTCATCGAAAAAGAATCAGATTGTTTGTGGAGCAGTAGGATGTTTGTCTTTGCTCAGAAATTTCTTCGCCTTTATCAGACGATTTTCACGGGCCTTTACAGGGAGAAGTTGACCCCTGTGACACTACTATAAGTAGTAGCGAAGGTCTTCATTGAGTGCAAGCTTCATGGTAGAGGGGGAAACATTAAATTAACGTGACACAGCCCGAATTCCAATGAGTCCTCCAACACTTTTTTCTACAGATTTTTTAGTAATTCTGCTATACGAACGCAATCAGATTGTTTGTTATGTTGCTTCTTTCTAGCCACAGCCTCGTAGTCTCCATTGAATTTCTCCAGTTCATGCCTGATTGTTTTTACAGTGTTCAGGAAGCGTTGGGCAGCAACCATAATATCCTTATTTTGATGGCTGGCACAGATCATCATGATACAAGTTATTCTCTTCCATGATTCAGGTGGGTTGCTGTCCTCAGTCATCACGTATATGAATGAAGATGTGTCCAAGCTTTTAAGTGTTGCGTAGTGTGCCTCAATACCTCCAACCTACGGAGAAAAATAACCAAATATATGTACGTCTAATCTATCTCGAACAGCCTATATATATATATATATATATATATATATATATATATATATATATATATATATGTATATATTATATTTTGGCAGCAAGTTATTTTGTAGGCAGGTGTTATTAAACAACAAGGAACATTTCTTTTTCATGATCTTGATTTGTATCTTTTCCAGTCTTCTGGCTATCTTTTTGATGTTAGGATCCAGTTGAAATTGGATTCTTCCCATACTTTCATACTGGTTCTTCAGTCGTAATCAGGGAGGTATATGATGTGGTGTTAGCTCTTTTTTTCTTTCTTTTTTCTTTTTCTTGTTCTTTTATCTATTTTGTTTTTAAATTAGAAGAGTCCATTATTTTTAGAGGGTTGCATGATTAGTATACTAGTTATTAAAGATAGCTAATATATTATGACCGATGTTGAATGCTATTTTATTAATGTTAGTTTTTTTTATTTTTAATACATATTGCCTCAAGAATTTGTGGGCGTTTCTTATTGGTATTTTTATAGATGAACCTGGTATTTTTAGTGAAAATTTTCCTAATATCGGAGGAGTTGAATTTATCTAGATTTTTTGTAATTAAATGTTGTTTTACAGCACTAGGCGACGGGAGAGTGTTGTAGTGGTATGTCCAATATAGCTGTTAATACTCCCTAAATCAAACCAATGTAGTCTATAAATTTACTTGCCCGTTTCGAGAGTGCATATCAGAAAACAAATCAAATATTAACAGCTAGGGTGATCCCTTCTCCGGGGTGGGGTCTTATGATCTGGGTAATTTTGCCTTTTGTCATCCAGTAGGTTTGGTTATGTTTGGCTTGTTTTGTTTTACGGCATATCAACCTCAGTGGGTCATTTAATGCCGATAAAGTTTTGAAATAAATCAATTCTTAATGGATAATACAATTTTTTATAAATACATTTTTTTTTAACCCATAGATGGACACTAACAAGTACTACCAATCGGGTCAGAGTGGACCAGGGAGCAATAGTGATGAATGGGGTGCTCCACATTCCCAAACCTCCAAAACTGGAACCTCACCATCAGATAACGTCATTCCAGGACATGTAGACCTGCAGCCACCACCTTCTAGCACCCATGATAAAAAGGGTTGGGGATTGCCATAGAGCAATAGGGTTGGGAAAATCATATAGGTGCTAGAGCTTGACGTGCCCAGCCGATTGATCGGAGGGCCTCTCCGACCGCCCGTCTAGCCCAAGATAGGCCAAAGGGAGTATTGCAAGTCATGGACTGCTAATCCACCTGGGCTCTATCCTTAAGCATCACGGGTCGCCCCACTTTTTTTCCCATAGCTAAGTAGTATAATATTATTATATATATATAGGGTTGTTCGGGTAAATTTTGATATTTATATTGGTTATTTTTCTCGTAGGTTGGAAGGTATTCACGCACTACGCAATATTTAAAAGCTTAGACCCATCTTCCTTTCATGTATCGTGTGACAGTGTAGAATGGATCACTGAACCACCTGAATCATGGAGAAAGAAAACAAATATAAAAAAGACATGCAAATTATAACTGAAGAAAATTATTAAAAAAAAACAATGGGACTTAAGACACGCGAACAATACAAGCAAACAAAACATTCCAAAATAAATAGAATTCTTATGGGAAGTCAATGGTACACATTAAGAACTTTGAGCAACGGATACGAAATTTTCGACGGGAACAAAAAGGATGAATGGTGAATAAAATGAAAACCGAATTACAAAGAACTGAAGAGGCCTGGGGCCTGAATATCATCAGATTTGCTAAATGTACAAACAAGAAATACCGAATTGTAGGCATTAAGACACAATACAGATGTGGATTTGAGTTAAAAGAAATTTACATCTATCATGACAGATTAATTCAGAAACCAGTTTATGTCTACGACTTTGCAAGATTACCCTACTGGATGACCGCCTGTCGCTGGGGCGTTGAATATGCACCGACTGCACATCTGCAGAGGGTAAGACTTCCCCCAATGTGCCACTGGTTGGACCTGTGGGTNGAGAGAGGGAGGGAAAAGAGGGAAGAAAAAAGGAGATAAAAAAGAGAAAGAGGAGAAAGAAAAAGGAGAAGAAAGAGCACAGAAGACAGCAAAGCGAAAGAGAGGGAGAGAGCACAAATAGAAAGAAACAGCAAGAAATGAGAAAAGAAAAGAAAGAAAGAAAAATAAGAATTAAAGGGACATATGAAGAGAATGGAATTGAAACATTTAAAATACTATTGCTATCAAACTATCTTGACCAGAACGCAGAAAATGAAAAACAGAAATATAGATAAAAGAAAGAAAGGATAAGATAGAAAAGGGAAATGCGGAGGGAGAAAGAAAAAAGAAAGAAAGATAAGAAAGGAATGAATTAAAATGGACAATGAAAGAGAAATGGAATGAAACATTTTAAATACTATACTATCAACTATTGACAGAACGAGAAAATGAAACAGAAACTATAGATAAAAGAAAGAAAGAAAAAGAAAGAAAAAAAAGAAAGAAAGAAAAAAAGAAAGAAAGGAAAAGAAAGAAAAAAAAAAAGAAGAAAAAAAAAGAAAAAAGAACAACGAAAGAAAAAAAATAAGAGAAATTTAAAAAACACTTTTCCCTGAATAATCGGTAGAAAAGAAAAGCGAATAGAAGAAAAGGAAGAAGAGAGAGAGAGAGAGAGAGAGAGAGAAGAGGAGAGAAGAGAAGAGAGAAGAGAAAGAAAGAAAAAAATGAATGAATGGAATAAGATAGGAGAAGGTAGGTAAGAGAACAATGAAGTGAAAAAGAAATGAGACATTTAAAATACTTTGCCTTGAAGTAATGGACAGGAGAAGAAAAAGAAAGAAAGAAAATAAGGGAGAAAGAAAGAAAGAAAGAAAGAAAGAAAGAAAGAAGAGTTAATGGAAAAATGAGCCCTATAAAACACATTTCTATGAAGTAACGGACAAGGGATCTAAAGGTGAAGTAGAAGAAAAAATACATAAACAAATAAATAGAAGAACTAACTTAATTAATGAATAAAAGTTAATAGATAAAAAAGACCACTGAAAAACACTGAAGCTGGATGTGGAATAACTGGATTCATACATTTTCCATGATATTATTGGTATGTGTCATGTAAGCAGCATCGTCCAGCCACTTTATATATATATATATATATATATATATATATATATATATATATGGACCATGTGATTACCAATTCTCTTCCGCTTGACCTTATGTTTCAAATAATATCATGATGGACAAATCTTTTTAAGGTCAAGCTGTTTTCATTTCACACAGTGCAAATACCCTTGGGCAAGGTATGGATCCACTTATTCTCGCTGAGAATGATGACACACAAGCTCAATTTTTGACCAGTTTGAATTCAGAGTTATTTTAAACATAATCTCAAAGTTGCTTGAAAATTCTGGGATGTGGAGGGAAATTACTAATATCTGTCGGATAGTTGCAAAACGTTAGATGCCCAATTACAAAAAAAACAAAAAACAAACGAAGAAAGGTTCTAAGGATGTCATTAAAAACTATATACTTTATATACTGAAATTATATGACGGTAATTAGTTAATATATATATATATATATCTTTGAAAGGAAGGAAAAACTCAACACCGTTATTCAATAATAAATTTATTTCGACCAAAATTGGCGCCTTTATAAATCTAAGTTGATTTAATAAAGCTCCCAAAAATCAAGTCTCATCAGATGGGAAATAAAAATAATTTGAATTGCATAACTAATTCTCCTCAAATAATGTCGATCTCCGTTGTTTTGTGGTAAATCTTCGGTTAAAGCTCAAAATTGTTTCCGTGTATTGCAAAGAAAGAAAACAAAAGAACAAAAAAGAGAAGGTATTTAATTTGATTTGATTTGATCAAATGTTTTATTCTTTTATATCATAAAGTTGATCGTCTTTAACTTTTGTGTGATTTTTTGGAATAGCCTTTACCTGCCCCATAAAAATTTGTATGGATTTTGTTTTTATATACAGCTTGGAAAAATGTTATTTTATCAGACATCAGATTTACAAATGGTTGTTAGTCTGTCGTTAATTATGTTCACATCGTTTTCCTTAGATGAGTTATAGCTTGTTTTAGCACAAGCATAAAAGTTCCAGGAAACTTACGAGAACCTTACTCAATTATTGCCAATCATGAGCTTCCTCTTATGTAAGGTCATCGTTGAATATTATTCTAAGCAAGGTAGATATATTGTTGTGGTCAGAATAAAGACACAAGTGAGGAAATGAGTTAAAAAAAATATATTAATAAAGAACAGTAGTACAAACATTTACAAATGAAGAAGGTTACTAGCGGTGCTGTCTTATCAGCTATCCGCTGAAATATTAACTCTTGCTTAAGTGCAGAACCTGCTGCTATTTATCGTTGGAAGAGTTCATGAGTGCGTGATAAAATACCATAACACACACACACACACACACACACATATATATATATATATATATATGGGGGGGTGAAAGTATATATAAAATCGAATCAATTCCAGACCAAATGTGCTCTGAAGATGACTTGTGTTTATACAATTTTATAATTAATTTTATTTCCTTTTTTAAAATGATTTCAATTTAAGTACATATTATAAACCCCATCAAGTTGAAACAGGCACTTCTTTGCACAATTTATACTATTGCTTTCTGCATGAAACCCAGGGTCACAGAAATTCCCATGTATTATATATATATATATATATATATATATATAATATATATATATATATTCTGACACTGATATTGATCTACTATTGATGTACTAATAATACAGCACAACAATTAGTCCACCTTTAACTGACTGAGTGAGCTAGGGATAAACACACACACACCACACACACACACACAACACACACCACACACATATATATATATATATATATATATATATTATATAGAGAGAGAAGAGAGAGAGAGAGAGAGGGAGGGAGGGACCAGAAAAATGTCCTGATTTATTGCACAAAAAGTGTGTCACTGTTCTGAAATGGCAATGCCCTCTGACAATCAATAAACGGAAGTGAGGTTTTACTTTAAACGTATCATGTTAACTCTATTCATTGGATTTAATAAGTTCAAATTTCCATATATTTAGGTCATAAAAAAGTATTTCTTATTGGAATGCTCAAAATCATCAAAGACATTACAAAACAAAACAAACCAAACCAAATCACATAGTTAACATATAAATACATGTACTATGTATGGCGTTAAACTCCATCTGATGGTGAGGTACCAGTTCTGAAGGTCCGGGGAATGTGGAGCACCCTTTGATCACCATTCCTCTCAGGTCCATTCTGACGCGGAGTGGTAATACCTGTTAGGGTCTTATCTATGGGTTAAATATAAAAACATGAGTTTATAAAAAATGAGTGTCAATTAAGAATGACAAATTTATTTCAAAATTTGTTCGGCATTAAATGACCCAAGTGAGGTTGATATGACAAAACAAATCAAACCAAACCAAATCCCATAGTTAACATCAATAACTGTTGGAGAGTGAACTTTTACGAAAGCAAAACAAAATCCATGATTTCTTCAAATAAAAGTCAGCAATTCTTCAGAATGGCAATTTGATCTTAACAATCAGTCACCTAAACTGAAAAAAAGAGGATTTATCTTTGAAGGATCAAGTTAACTGGATTCACTTAATTTAAAAAGCTTTGAATTTCCTTCTATCTAGGTTATTGGAACACTTTCTCATCGTATTTCATCATTTTATGAACTCTGTGCATTTTTAACATCTCATATTCTTTAAACAACGATTAAAGAAATTGGTTCATAAAGGAATTTTGTCACAACAGTTTGTGCTAATTTGGTTATTTCATATACACTTTTAATTTATCAGTTAACATTTCAGGAGACTTGCTGTCTTCAAAAAGTTGATGATAATTTTTTTTACAAAGGTTTTAAAAATTGTTGTTTTATTTATTTTTGCGTGTGTTTTTGTGTGTTTATGTGTCTGTTTGTATGTACCGGTGTGTTTGTATTTGGGTATGCTTGAAAGTTAAAATCTACAATTTCGTTTTTTTATTCGTTCGTATGTATATATTTTATGTGTGTGTTTGTTTTGTATATATGTGTGTGCGTGTGTGTGCCTGTGTGTGTGTATATTTTTGTGATTGTTTCTGTGTGTTTATTTGTATGAGTGTGTATATGTGTTGTGTGTGCCCTGTGTGTGTGTGTGCCTGTGTGTGTTTTTGTGAGTGTTTCAGTGTGTTTATTTGTATGAGTGTGTATATGTGTGTGTGTGTGTGTGCCTGTGTGTGTGTGCCTCTGTGTGTGTTGTGTGTGTGGTGTGTGTGTGTGTGTGTTTCGTATTTGGGGCATGCTTGAAAGTTAAAATCTACAATTTCGTTTTTTCATTCGTTCGTATGTATGTGTGCGTGTGTGTGTTTGTTGTATGATATCTGTGTGCCTGTGTGTGTATGTTTTTGTGAGTGTTTCTGTGTGTTTATTGTGTGTGTGTTATATATGTGTGTTGTGTGCCTCTGTGTGTGTGTGTGTGTGTGTGTGTGTGTGTTCGTATTTGGGTATGCTTGAAAGTTAAAAACTACAATTTCGTTTTTTTATTCGTTCCTATGTATACGTGTGTGTGCTTGTGCGTGTGTGTTTGTTTGTATATATGTGTGCTTGTGCTGTGCTTGTGTGTGTGTATGTTTTGTGAGTGTTTCTGTGTGTTTATTTGATGTGTGTGTGTGTGTGTGTGTGTGTGTGTGTTCGTATTTGGGCATGCTTGTAAGTTAAAATCTACAACTTCCCGTTTTGTATTTGTTGGTATGTATGTGTGCGTCTGTTTGTTTGTGTTTATATGTGTGGCGCGTGTGTGTGCCTATGTGTGTGTTTGTTTGTGGTTGTTTCTGTGTGTTTCTATGTTTGTTTTGTATGTGCGTGTTTGTTCATATTTGAACATGTTTGCAAGTTAAAATCTACAATGTCATGTTTTTATTTGTTGGTATATATTATATATATGTGTGTGTGTGTGTGTGTGTGTGTGTGTGTGTGTTGTTTGTAAGTGTTCTCTGTGTGTTTATGTGTTTGTTTGTGTTTTTATTTGTGGTATATATATATATATATAAAGTAATCTGCAGACGCGCGTTTCGGGTTTCACCCCTCATCAGTGCAGCTAGACTTATTTTTCAGCAGCTACCTCTGGTCGGGATCGGAGACCCGAACGAACTTCGCTCGTCAAGTCTCCTTACCGATGGGTCACAAGCAGCTGCCTAGCAAATAGAAGCAGAACAATCGCTATATTTCCTAAACCGGAAGGTTTCGTTGAATTGAACAGACAATTCCTGTCTGACAAGTCTTTCGCCGATCCGTTCTAATCTTCGGGCCATCCTTCTGGTGTCAGGGTGGAACTGGTATAACAGTCCACCGCATATTTCGTCACTAGCGCTTTCGGCAATACACTTTGCCATCCTCAGGTGGGAAAACGATAGTTTTAACTATTCCATCGTTTTCCCAAGAAAAAATGCTGCCTAAATACACTTATATATATATATAAAAATTGTCGGCAAAAAAGCCATTCCAAACATACCTTGTTTACAACTTATCATATCGTCGTGTAATAAAAGTCACTAGAAGAGGAATATTAACCTACTCTAAACAAATCGTAAAATCTAAGAAGTCCGTTTGGTGTAGGGGTTATGGTATCGGCCTGTCAGCTTGGCAGGTCCGGTTTCAAATCTCGCACAGGGCGGCCTTCCTATCTATAGCTCTGCTGATGAGGCTTAATAGGCCGAAAATGTACATACAGAGATGATTTTTCTCGATTTGTTTAACCATACATTAAATAGGCATTCCCGCTAATTCATTATTAATCAATTAATTTTCAAAATTAGACGACTCTAATTAAGCACATATTCCCCATATATATATATATATATATATATATATATATATATATATATATATATATGTGTGTGTGTGTGTGTGTGTGTATGTGTGTGTGGGTGTGGGTGCGTGCGTGTGTTTTTTTTGTAAGTGTTTCCGTGTGTTTATGTGATTGTTTGTGTATGTAACGTGTGCAATCGTATTTTGGCATTCTTGAAAGTTAAAATCTATAATTTCACGTTTTTTATTTGTTGGTATGTGTGTGTGTGTGTCTCTTTGTGCGTATATGTATGTGCGTCTGTGTGCCTCTGTGTGTTTGTTTGTTTTTGTAAGTGTTTCTGTGTGTTTATAAGTTTGTTTGTGCGTGCGTGTGTGTCCGTATTTGAGTATGCTTGAAAGTTAAAATTAACAACTTCATTTTTTTAAAAATTGTTGATATGTATGTGTGTGTCTGAGTATATGGGTGTGCGTGTGTGTTCATGTGTGTGTGGTTGAACATGATTACAATTTAAGTCTCGAACTTCCTATATTTTTTACTTGTTTGTCTTTGTGCGTGCATATATATTTGTGTGTGTCTGTGTGTGTATTTGAACACGCTTTGACATTCAAATCTACAATTTCGCATGTGAGTTTATGTATGTGTGTGTTTATGTGTATGTGTATGTGTACATTTGAGCATGCTTGAAAATTAAAATGTAGGACTCCGTATGTTTGTTTATCTGTGTTTCTGCTTGTGTGTTTGCGTGTGTGTGCGCGCGCGCGTGTGTGTGTGAGAGCGTGTGTGTGTGAGCGTGTGTATGTGAGCATACTTGGAAGTTAATATCTAAAACTTCGTATAATCTGCCAATCGATGGATTCAGATATAACCAGCTCCATCTATACCTGTGGTTCTCAACCGGGGACCATATAACATTTTTTGGGACCCAGGCAAGTAAAATATATTCAACTATAAAAATACAATGGGATTTTTAAACATCCAATAAACTATGGGAGGGTCCACCAAAGTAAAATAGGATTAAAAGGGGCCCATATGTAAAAAAAAAAAAAGCTGAGAACCAGTGCTCTATACTAACCCAGTAAAGTCACTTCACCGGTTCAAATAGTGCCTCAGAAGTTGAGCAGCCTGTTCTCTTTTGAAATGGTTGAGAACTTATAAACAACAGGTACTTTTAGCAACCTGAAGTTTGAGTGCCAGACTAAGGAAAACTTATAGATGACAACGAGCTCAATATCTTTATGATTTTCCATTTATCTATCAATCGCAAGAGAAACAAAATATCAAATTATAAATATTCTATATATCTATTTATATGAGAACATTTTTATCTCTCCCCATCCAAGCCCTCTCCTTCTCTCTCTCTCTCTCTCTCCTCTCTCTCTCTCTCTCTCTCTCTATATATATATATATATTATATATTATATATATATATATATATATATATTAACAATCCCCCCACACGATTAGAATATCATACAAAATCATTTTCCAGGTCTTTTTGTGTGCAGTCTCCTCAAATTTTCGCCTGAGGTATCCATATCTGTCTTTGGTTAAATTTTATTGTCCTGCACAATAACCAGTGGATTAGCTTTCCTATCCAGATATTCCTTTGTAAAAAAAATGGACGCCCATGCTAGAAGTAAGTTCCTTCATTTGATACTAGAAAAATGAGTTAGGTATACAGTTAGGATTGAACTCACGAGAACGTTCTGATCTACGATATTGGCTTGTTAATTAATAGACCGTAGAATGGCGTACAGTCTTTTTTACGTTTGATTTGGGTTGTTTTTTTTTTTACGGCATATCAACCTCAGTAGGTCATTTAATGCCGATAAAGAAGGAAAACTCTGAATTCAAACCTGTTGAACTCCGCTTAAAAAATTGACCTTCTCTCACATCCTGCTCGTGCGGAGAGGTTGGTATATATATTATATATATAATTCAGGCGACATTTCTTTCTTCCCTTCTTTTTTAATTCTTTCTTTCTTTTCTTTCTTTCTTTCTTTCTTTCTTTCTTTCTTTCTTTCTTCTTTCATTCATTCATTTGATATATGTAAACATCCAAGCCATCGATATTTTCATCCCCTTCTTTCTTTCTTTTTATTCTTTACCTTATCGATTTATGTCTTTCTTTCTTTCTTTCTTTTCTTCCTTCCTTCCTTCCTTCCTCTCTATCTCCCTTTCCTTCTTTCTTTCTTTCTTTATTTAATTTAGTATACATCTAATCTACTTTACAATCTCTTTGTTATTTCATTTTTTTCTTTCTTTTTTTCTTTAATTCCTTGCTTTTTTCATTCATTATTTTATTAAATTAGGTATATCTGATTCAGTTTATATTTCTTTTCCTCTTTCTTTCTTTCTTTTTTTCTTCCTTCCTTTCTTCCTTCCTTTCTCCCTTCCTTCCTTTCTTCTTTTCTTTTAATGTTTGGTTCTATTATCTATACATTAAATACAGTCGAAACTCTTTCTTTCTTTTATGTAATTTATGTGTACATATCATCCAGTTGCTATTCTCTTTTTCTTTATTTCTTTTTTTAATTCATTTCTTTTAATTCAATTAATATTTATATCTTTCCTTTTTTCATTCCTTCGTTTAATGGCTGTGTGACATCTATTCCAGTCGATATATATATTTCTTTCTTTCTTTCTTTCTTTCTTTCTTTCTTTCTATTATTTATGTTTATATCTATCCCAGTCAATATTTCTTCCTTTACTTCCTTCTCTCTTTCTTTTTGTAAATCCATGTATGCATCTAATGCAGTCGATATTTCTTACTTTCATTCTTTCTTTCTTTCTTTTCCCTTTTTTCTTTTTTCTTTCTTTTTCCTTTTCTTTTTTTAATCCATTTTGTTCTTCGTTCTTTCTTTTATTCCATTTATGCATGCACCTACTACCGTCAATATTTTCTCTCTTTCCTTGTTTCTTTTCTTTTTCTTTTTTCTTCTTTTTACAAACAAAAGTTTTTTTTTCTTTCTTTTTTTTTCCTTACATTCTTTCTTTCTTTTCCTTTTTTTTCCTTTTTTTTGTTTAAATTTATTTTTTTCCTTCGTTTTTTCTTTTATTCCATTTATGTATGCATTTTAATACAGTCAATATTTCTCTCTTTCTTTTTTCTTTTACTTTTTTGTTCGTTTGTTTTTCTTACTTCCTTTCTTTCTTTCTTTCTTTCTTTCTTTCTTTCTTTCTTTCTTTCTTACCAAGCATCTTTCAATCGTCTTTCAAAATGTATTTCTTCGCTTCTTTTTAAAAAATCTTTCTCTTTTTTCTTATCTTCTCTTTCTTTCTTTCTTTCTTTCTTTCTTTCTTTAATTTTCTTTCTTTCTTTCATTTGATATATGTAAACAACAAAAGCCCATCATATCATCCCTCTTTCTTTCTTTCTCTTCTTTCTTTATTTATTTATTTCTTATTTTCATTTATTTATACATCTAATTCAGCCAACACTTTTTTTTCTTTCTTTCTTTCTTTCTTTCTTTCTCTTTCTTTCTTTCTTTCTTTCTTTCATTTGATATATATAAAAACGAAGCCATCAAATATTCATCCCTTCTTCTTTCTTTCTTTCTTTCTTTCATTTATTTATGCAATCTAATTCAGCCAACACTTTTTTTCTTTCTTTCTTCTTTCTTTCTTTCTTTATTTATTTATTTCATTTTTGATATATGTAACATCGAAGCCATCAAATATTCCATCCCTTCTTTCTTTCTGTCTGTCTGTCTGTCTGTCTTTCTTTCTTTCTTTCTTTCTTTCTTTTTTATTATTTATTTTATTTATTTATTTATTCCATTTATTTATACATCTAATTCAGCCAACACTTTCTTTCTTTCTTTCTTTCTTTCTTTCTTCATTCATATTTATACATCTAATTCAGCCAACACTTTCTTTCTTTCTTTCTTTCTTTCTTTCTTTCTTTCTTTCTTCATTTATTTTACATCTAATATCAGCCAACACTTTATGTTTTCTTTCTTTCTTCTTTCTTTATTATTTATTTCTTTATTTATTTCATTTATTCTACATCTAATTCAGCCAATATGTTCTTCCTTTCTTTCTTTCTTTTCTTTCTTTCTTTCATTTATTACATCTTTTCAGCCCAACACTTCTTCAGCCTGTTCTTTCTTCTTTCTTTCTTTCTTTCTTTCTTTCTTTATTCCATTTATTTATACATCTAATCCAGTCGACACTTTATCTTTCTTTTTTCATTTCTCTCTTCCTTTCTTTCTTTCTTTCTTTCTTCCTTTCTTTCTTTCCTTCTTTCTTTCTTTCGTTTAATTCACGTATTAGATCTGATCCCTCAATCTTCTTCCACTCTCGTTTTTAACTTACACGTATATCCTCCAGCATCGTCCCGTTTCATATTTTCTCTTTCATATTTTGTTCACTCTGTATCACACTCAACCACACACTCTCCATCAATCTATCCCTCCTCCCCCTCGTCGTTACAAAATTCCTCACGGATCTATCGATTTGACCGTATATTCCTCCTTCTTTCTCTCCTTTTCCTTCCAATCTTTCCTTTCGTCTTCACTTCCGATCTTTTTACGCTCTTTCTCAACATTATCTTAGCTTTGTTTGTTACATTTGAATTATAGTAGCCTTTTTTCTTTTTTTTTTTTTGTTTTGCATTATAGTAGTCTTTTTACTTTTCTTCTTTTTTTCTTCTTTTTTGTTTGTTCATTTTTAATGTTTGGCAGTTTCATCCTAACTGCTTACCAAATCCCAGCAAGCAACTTCTCGCCATTTCATTGGATGATATTTGGGTGAGGTCTGGATCACGCATGCGTAGAACACTGCAGGCGTCTTGCTTCCTAAATGAAAAATATGTGTGGATGTATGCTCTCCTCTTGCGTGCGTACCATCATCGTGTGTGCACTGTGAGTATATGTGTGTGTACTGATATGTTTCTTAGTGTGTCGGACCTAGTGAATCGGAGTTTACCATTCAGGATGGTACGGATGTATGATACACTCGGTGGTTTAGTTTAACTATGTATTTATCTAATAGTAGCGCTCTTTGTGTAATGTTTATCATCCTGAGAAATGGACATGGTGAACAGTGTTCAAACCCAGGACCTTGAATTTAACAGTGCTAAGACCTTTGGGAAACGTATTCTCTCTACAGAATAAGTAAATAGTTTGGCAGACTGGACACATTAACCTTAGTATGGCACGGGTCTTGGAAAAGGAGCACTCTTAATCAATAAATAAAGAATGTTCAATATATATATTTACCAAGCCCTCCGCACGAGCGGGATGTGACACAAGGTCAATTTCTTAAGCGGAGTACAACAGGTTTGAATTCGAGTTTTCCTTCTCCTAGACCGGTTGCCTAACCAAGGTTAAAGAGCCCAGTCTGCTCTACTATTTATCCATAGCTGGAGGAGAGTAGGATTCATACCGTTCCCAAGGGTATTAACGCTAAGTGAAATGCAATTACCACATCCGGGATTTGAACTCGGGGCCACGAGTCCATTCCTCATGACTTTAACCATTACACCACGTGCTTCCCACAATGTTCAATATAGGTTATTGATCGTACATATATCTAATTTTTAATAGCGTAACACAGAGTCAATGGCATTGGTTCAGCGTTATTTTCATGTTTATGCGGACCACTTGGCGGGATGATTATATAGACGTGAAACTGATAGTCTGTTGCCTCTATATCTTCCTTATTGGAGGCGCGTGCGGTAAGGGTTAGAATCGTAAGAAATGGATACGTCGACCTTAGTTCAAATCATGGGCGCGGCGGTTTTCACATGGCCTAGAAAAGGTATGCATCCAACTACTCTCTCTCTCTCTCTTCTCTCCTCTCTCTCTCTCTCTCTCTCTCTCTTCTCTCTCTCTCTCTCAAAAACACAGACACAGACACAGACACACACACGCACACACACACACTCTTCAGCTATCGGTAAATAGTCGAGCAGACTGGGGACCTTTAACTTTGGTAAGTAACCATTTCAGGAGAAAAAAAAAAACCATTGAATTCAAATTTGCTAAACTGCACTTAAGAAATTGACCGAGTCTTACATCCTGATCGTTCAGAGGGATTGGTAAACATATTCTCTTCGGTCCCATGAGAAGCAAACATTCCATTGACAAGGAAGTGAAATCTATAGTCACCAAGTGGCTCAAAGAACAGTCAACAGAATTTTACGGGGTAGAGATACATGCTCTCATTCGAAGGTAGAACATTGCTATTGAGAGAAATGGGGACTATGTGGAGAAGTAGGGATGTGATCCATAGAGGACTAGTTTCCTTTTGACGTATGATACATGTTCCTGTGTTGGTAATCATACCTGTCCTAAACAAAATGGCATTACTTTTTTACTAACCTATGTGGAGAAGTAGGGATGTGAACCACAGAGGACAATCTTCATTTTGATGTTTGATACATGTTCCTGTGTTAGCAACTATACCTGACCTAAACAAAATGGCATTATTTTTTTACCCACCCTCGTATATATATATATATATATATATATATATATAATATAGGTGTGTATGATTAAATGTAATAAAACAGTCTGCCTAGTTGCTTATATATATTTATAGTTGCTTATTGTTGGATAAACAGTGAGGGAGTCTATCTTCTTTTCGCTTTTGATGAGAGGAAGCACTTGACATAACGTAAACCCCCAGTGCCTCACTCTACAGATCTAATTTCTCAAGATGTGCTACTCATGCGCTCAACTGGCTGGGACTGGTATCGATCCTGGATCCTTGTTATTCCGTGGCAAATCAAATGTAGAATACTTTATTGTTTACTAG
>CM042172.1:67087607-67090107 GCA_023376005.1 Doryteuthis pealeii | reverse complement strand
GAAAAATGCGAGTGCAACATGACAGCTCAGCTTGGATTAGTGTTTAGGAAACTCATTACTAAGTTCTCTCTCTCTCTCTCTCTCTCTCTCTCTCTCTCTCTCTATATATATATATATATATATATATATTATATATATATATATATATATAATAATATAAGAAACAGAAGTAGAAGAATTATGTGGTATAACCCACCATTTACACAGAATTATTAATGAGAACAACTTAAAGATTAGCTTCTCCTGTATGGACAGTATAGATAGGATAATTAAAAAAACATAACAACAAAATAATTAACAAAAATGTAAATAATAGAAATAAGGAAGAAAACAAAGAGAAAAGTTGCAATTGCCGAGACCCAAGCATGTGTCCAGTGGAAGGAAAATGTTTAACCAAGAGTGTAATTTACCTTGCATCGGTAACGTCTACACAGAAACCGAGCACTACTAAATTTTATGAAGGCTGTACGAATCAGATTTCGTAATTAGATTCATAAATCATAAACACTCTTTCTCTAATATTAAAGTAAAAAATGCAACAACCTACATTTTGAATTTAAAGCATCAAAATATAACACCTATTATTAAATGGGAAATATTAAAGAAATCAAGTACTTGCCGAGGATTAACTGATCCATGTTTCTTGTGTTTACAACAAAAGTTAAAGATAATTTGATTACCAAATAAGAGTGAATTAGTGAGTAAAAATGATGAATTCCTAGGTAAATGCATGCACAGGTTACATAACGCATTAATGTATCACTAAAATTAATTTAGATATAATATAATAAATATAATAAATGCACCAAGTATATATAAAAAAAATTAGGGAAATAAAAATCTAGCCCAATAGACTCACCATAGTACTAGGATTCCAAAAGTTCAAATGAGTAAGAAGTTAAGAAAGAAGAGGCAATAAAGATATAGGATAGGGGGAGGGCATAGCTACACAGAATCATTAATCACTTCTGTCTGTCAACACAGGTTTCTTAACACTAACTTTAAAGGAACAGGCGTGGGTGATTAAGGTTAATTGACCTTTAGGAGATATAGAATAAAATAAGCTTAAATCAGGTGAAGAGATATTTCATTAGCCACATAGATTTCCTCAGTTCCCCTGAAGAAGGTGTAATAAGAACACGGAAGCCGTGGTAGGAAGATAACTTTTCTACAACTATTAATGCTCTACATTTTACAAGGTATATGCTACTACAATGATTATATGGTAGTAACCTGTTATATATATATATATATATTATATATATATATATATATATATATATATATATATATACTTATAAATTATGTATATAAGTAAAAGTAAAGTCGACGGGGCGGCCTAAAGTCGTATCAGCCAATCAGCGAGGGATTCTATCTCCTTTTCAATAGCGCTAGAGCAAGGAGATTGTTTTTTAGCATTGAGGTGGAGCGCCACACCCTACCATCAGCTCCTTACTTTACCGCACAGATCCCCGTGCTACTCATACGCGGGCGGGGATCGGAATCGAACAAAGAACCTTGTGGCTTCTAGCGAACGCTTTCCCCCTCTCTCTCTCTCTCTCTCTCTCTCTCTCTCTCTCTCTCTCTCTATATATATATATATATATATATAATATATATATATTACATAAGTGATTAAGGTGGATAAATGAATCTACATATTCAAGTATGGGTATAGCTTTCTTACTGCATACACATACACACACACACACGCCGCACACACGCACACACAACACACACACACACACACAATATATATATATATATATATATATATATATATATATAATGATGAGTAGTGTGTGTGTGTAAATTAACCTCAATAGAAATGAATTCATGTATTCAAGTGTGTGTGTAGCAATCTTACGGTATATGTATATATCGTGTGTATGTCTGTATGTCTGTGAGTGCTCGTTAATAATGTGTGTGTGTCTGTGTGTGTGTGTGTGTGTGTGTGTGTGTGTGATGAGAGAGAGAGAGAGAGAGAGAGAGAGAGAGAGAGAGAGAGCATGTGACAGAGCAGACGGACCAATCTAGAAAAGCATTTCCTCTCAATTGTTAAATTAGCTCAATGAATACCATGTTTTAAAAAAAACGAACAGAGAAACACACATAGATAGACAAACAGCAAGCCTTATAATTGGTTTCAGTGTTTCAACATGTTTGTTTTGCTTTTTTTTTTTGTACATACGGGTTGTTTTTTTTGTTTTTTGTTTGTTTTGGTTTGTTCAGTTTTGTCGCACTTGAAGTAATTAGACCGGAACACACGCGTTTACATACAACCATTCAACTGCCCTTTTATATTTATATGAAAACAGAGCTATTGATAAAATTTGCCTCTTTTCAATAATATATTGGCTACACAAAGATATGTCGCGCGAAAAAAAAATACAAGTACATTTAAAAGCAAAATAAAGAGAAAAATAATAGACTTCGTGTTTTATTGACTTTGAAGCATTTTAACGAAATTATCCGACGATATTTTGTGTTTTTTTTCCCT
>CM042172.1:67072607-67077607 GCA_023376005.1 Doryteuthis pealeii | reverse complement strand
TAAGAGACTTCCTGCCGCCTTTAATTTTCCTGTATTTTCTGACTACTTCTCTGTTACTTGCTCGCCCCTGTCTCTCTCTCGCTATTTTTTTTCTCTGTCTCTCTGCCCTGTTCCATCCGACACAGATTTTTCTGCACATTTTCTTGCCTCGTTGCATCTCCCTTCTTCTCCTAAACACTCCCTCTGTCTCTCTCTCTGTCTCTGTCTCTGTCTCTATCTCTCTGTCTCTCTCTGTCTCTGTCTCTCTGTCTCTCTTATTCAATCTCGTTTTTTAACGCTATATTTTATTTTTATTAAGACATTCCCATCATAGCTAATTACTAACAGTTGATCGATATCAATTTGGTCTCTCTCTGTTTCTCTGTAATACCGATCCTAATGCCTGGCTTTATAATTATTTTATTTTCTTTAAAATGTTTTTCTGTATTAAAAAAAAATATATTTATCTTTTTTCTTGGCTAAATTCAACCAGAGAGTTCACAATCACTAATGCAAAAGAGATTTTTAAAAATAAACTAAAAAGTAAATTAAAAAAAAAACCCATAATGACGGTGTGAGTGGTAGAACGAACGAAGAAGGTTAATGTCAAGGTGAAATGAAGAGAAAGATAAAGGTAGAAAGCAGGGGGAAGAGAGAGAGAGGGAAAGAGAGAAAAAAAGAAAGAGAGAGAGAGAGAGAGAGAGTGAACGAGAGAGAGGGGTGAAAAGAGAGAGGGAACAAAAGAGAGGGACAGGGGGTGAAAGAGAGACAGGGGCGAAAGAGAAAGAGAGAGACAGAGCGAGCGAGGGAGAGAGGAGAGAGAGAGAGAGAGAGGGAGAGAGATGAGAGGGGGAGAGGAGAAAGAAAGAAAGAGAGAGAGAGGGGGCAAAAGAGAGAGAGAGAGGGGAGCAAAAGAGAGAGAGAGAGAGGGGTGAAAGAGAGAGGGGCGAAAGAGAGAGAGAGAGAGGGAGAGACAGAGAGAGACAGAGACAGAGACAGAGAGAAGGAGAGAGGGGGTAGGAAGTAAATGAAGTATATTGATAGATTTGTATTTTTTCTAACGCCTGAGATACAATAGGAGCATGTTTATTTAAAAGAATGGTCACGAAATATATATATATATATATATATATATATATATATATATATACATGAGAGTACGTAAATAAACACAGTGTTTATTTGATATGGCTTTTAGCCGACCATTTTTGTAGGATATGTGCTTAATTGAAGTCATACCTAATTTTTGAAAATTAATTAGTTAATAATTAATGAATTTAAGCGGGCATATATGTTCAAATTTAAGGCTAAAAAATCGAGAAAATGTCAATCCCTGATATATATATGTGTGCATGCGTGCGTGTGTGTGTATGCGTGTGTGTGGGTATGTGTTTGTGTGTGAGGTATCCAAAACTTGGTAGTAAGGGATGATTCTATATGTGATTTCTAAGACACACTGTATTATTATTGTATGATCCAGTATGTACAAATACAGTGAATCTTTAAATCACTACAGAGAACTCAATGTATAATAATCTTTTTAGATTATATACAGAGCAATATCTATCTTTGAAAGTAAGGAAAAACTCAACACCGTTATTCCATGATAAATTTATTTCGATATATATATATATATATATATATATATATATATATATATATATATATACAGTAGCGACCAAAATTAAGGAACCAAAATTTAAAATTCGATATCAAAGTGGATATCAAATTAGATATAAAAAAATAAGAGACTAATTTTTCTGATATTTTTACTAAATATTTTTCTGGTGATCTAGTTATGCCTAAAATCTACAAATTATTTGAAATGATAAAAAATATATATAACATTCCACAAAGAATGATAAAAAAACGTACATTGCTTTTGTTTTTCATTTATAGATTGTTCCACTAGAAATGATAAAAATCCTGGCATATTTTAGGTTTTTTATAATATTTCCACCACAAGTCATATAATATATTCTGTTTTTAATACCATGTTCCAAGAGAAATGATAAAAAAAATATAGAATCTGTGTGTGTTTTTTTTTTAAATGAACCATGTTATGGGACGATAATCTATTATCATACACACACACACACACACATATATATATATATATATATATATATATATATATATATATATATATATATATATATATATATATATATATATATATGTCAGATGATCACAGCAAAACTTAATGTCCAAGGGAACAGATTTTCTGCTTCTTTTTTATTTTTATTTATTTTTCTTTCTTTCTTTCTTTCTTTCTTTATTTATTTATTTATTTATTTCGTTATTCCCTTTTTGTTTCGTGACTATTGACTTTGCATCGAGCGGGAAAGGAGACGTTGATTTCAAGGTCATTGAAAGAGGTTGGAGGTCATCATATTACAAAATATATTCGGAGAATGTAAGTAAAAAATGATTCTCCATACTTGTAAGAGGCAAAAAAAATCTATGTACACATAGGATAAGAAGATTTTTTTAAAAACTAGTTTTATCATGCATTCACGTTTTGTTCAAATTTTGTAGGTATGGAACTTGTGTATATTACCTAATCAAAATATCTACCCGGACAACATTGTTTATATCGATTGATTATAACTATATGCTTCCAAAACCCGGTAGAGCTCTCTAGGGGTGACTTGAATTAGCTTTCACTGCCAGCATAAAGCAATGATTGTCTGTTTACAGACCGAATCTCTCTGGTGATCGTCAATTATATAAAAAAATGTATGTATTTAATAGTTTAAACACGACCCTCTACGGCAGCACCGCCCTGTCGGCTGGGGGTTAGAATGCACCTACTGCACTTCTGCAGAGGGGTAAGACTCCCCCAATGGGGCCACCTGTTGGCCGTGGGTGGCAACCAATGATGCTTAAGGATAGAGCCCAGGTGGATGAGCAATTCATGATATGCAATACTCCACTTTGGCCCTATCTTGGGCTAGACGGGCGGTAGATAATAAAAGATGAGGACAATAGTCCGAATAATTCAAATAATCCAAATTAGCAAGCCTCATCTAAAAAAATCAGAGAAATATCATTTATTTTATATTCATATTTTGTTAAAAATGATAGACAATAGTCAAACAAGAGTAAAAAGAAAATCTCCCACTCTACTCTACTCCTACCGTCTCCCGCCCTGTCGACCGGGGCTTTAGAATTCACCGACTGTACCTATGCAGAGGGATAATACTCTCCCAATGGGGCCTCCTATTAACGGAGGGTGGTGACCCGTGATGTTTAAGGATAGAACCCAGGTGGTTGAGCAGTCCATGACATGCAGTACTCCACTGGTCATGTCAAGCCCTAGTACCTATATGATTGTCCCAACCATATTGCCCTTATGGCAAGGCCAGCCCTTTTTATCATATGGGTGCTAGAAGGCGGGGGCTGAGGGCCTACATGTCCTGGGAATGACCTTAAACTCTATCTGATGGTGAGGTTTCAGTTTTGGAGGTTTGGGGAATGTGGAGCACCCCTTCATCACCATTGCTCCCTGGTTCACTCTGACCCGGAGTGATAGTACCTGTTAGCGTCCCACCTATGGGTTAATGTATGAAATTAATGTAATATGAAAATTGTATTTATGAAAAAATTGAGTATCCATTAAGAATGACGTTATTTCAAAATGTTATCGACATTAAATTGCCCACAGCGGTTGATATGCCGTAAAACAAACCAAACCAAACCAAACCATCCTACCTTCTCAAATAATAGTTTTAATTTTTTTTAGTTGTCGGGGCAGCCTAAAGTCGGTATCAGCTAGTCAGCGAGGGAGACTATCCCTTTTTCAATAGCGCTAGACCAAGGAGATTGTTTTTGGCGTCTGAGGTGGAGCGCCACACCTACCATCAGCTCCTTTACTTTAGCGCACAGATCCCTGTGCTACTCATACACTGAGTTGGTGAGGACCGGTATCGAACTAGGAACTTTGTGGTTTCTAGGCCAACGCTCTACCGACTGAGCTAACCTGGCCCCTAATTAAAAATAAGATCTAGATCCTGAGCCTCACCAGTCAAATTTTATTGACATATCCAGGGTAGCAATTTTTGGACCATATGACCCCTTTTGCTTTGTTGATTCATTGATACATTTTTTATTTACACCGTCAACATCCGGTTCTTTGTTAGGGGTTAGCGTTAGGGGTACGGGGTAAGGGTTAGGGTTAGGGATTAGGGTTAGGGGTTAGTTTTATAATTTAAAAAATCCCTCTAAATATAGTATGTTAACAAACAACCGGAGGTTGGCGGTGTAAATGAACAAATGTACTTATGAATCAGCAAAGCAAAAGGGGTGCCTAAAGGTCATATGGTCCCAATTTTTTACGGGGACACCCTCATGTAGTAGTTGATGTTTTCTAAGTTCCGCCATTACAACGGGCAAATGAGACAAAATAGTGAGAGAAAAGAAAGAAAAAAAGAAGCGTGCATTAAATTAACTGGGTGACACAAACCGATTTTTATGAAATTAATGTAATATGAAAATTGTATTTATGAAAAAAATTGAGTATCCATTAAGAATGACGTTATTTCAAAACTTTATCGACATTAAATTACCCACAGCGGTTGATATGCCGTAAAACAAACCAAACCAAATCAAACCATCCTACCTTCTCAAATAATAGCGTTATAGTCAACATTAAAAAATAAGATCTAGATCTGGAGACTCACCAGTCAAAGTTCAGTGATATACCCAGGGTACCAATTTTTTTTACGGGGACACCCTCATGCAGTAATCGGTGTTTTCTAAGTTCCGCCATTACGACGGGCAAATGAGACAAAATGATGAGAGAAAAGATAAAATAAAAAGAAGCGTCAATTAAATTAACTGGGTGACACAAACCGAGTTTTATTTAGAAAAAAGGAAAAAAAAAAAACTGGAAAAAAAAAATAAATAAAGGAGCCATTTCAATAAACATTGTTTTTTGTTTAGTTTTTCTAAAATTTCAATTTTTCTTCCAATTTTTTCCTCTTAATTCTTTTTCCTGATTGGACATTTTTGGCACGAAA
>CM042172.1:67065107-67067607 GCA_023376005.1 Doryteuthis pealeii | reverse complement strand
TCTCTTTCTTTCTCTCTGTCTCTATCTCTCTGCCTCTCTCTTTTTCTCTGTCTCCCCCTCGCCCTGCCTCTGTCTCTACCCCCTCTCTCTCTCTCTCTCTCTCTCTCTCTCACATTATCTCTCTTTCTGTCTGTCTGTCTGTCTGTCTCTCTCTCTCTCTGTCTCTCTGTCTCTTGTTCTCTATTTTCTTTCTCTCTCCCAATCTCTTCACTCAGTCTCTTCTTTCTCTCTGCCCCTTTCTCTCTCTCTCTCTCTCTCTCTCTCTCCCTCCCTTTCTCCCTCTCTCTTTCATTTTTTACTGATTTACAATTCACTGAAAGCTTTATCAATGATGCACACTGATTGCGCCAATCGGTGATCTGAGAAGGCCAGCATTTATTTCTTTAATCAGCTCCGGCCGATAACTTATCTGGCCTGACTTTTTTAAAAAAAAGAAAAGAAATGAGCAGAAAGCACTCGCTCAATTCAGGCAGATATACACGCACATACACAATTATATTGGACATGATTGGCTTAAAAAGTAAACTTGAAAAAATACAGTACAAATCTAACTCTACATGTTTTATGTGTGCCTTTTTGCGAGAAATATAACTATGTATCATAATACACACAATCACGTACACATCTTTATTAATACTAGCAAATATATGCACCCTCCGGGTGCAAGTATTTAAGTTTTAATGTAATAAAATATTGTATTAAATTAGAAAGGCTAATGAAACTAAATAAGAATACAGATAAAAAGATTTGAAACAGAGGGAGTATAATAAAAGATTTGAAACAGAGGGAGTATAATAAAAAATGGAACAACTAAAACTTACTCTTCATCACTCTCGTCTTTCATTGTTATTTTTTCTAATTTAAGTATTTAGTTATAAGAGGAAGTAAAGAATAAAATGACAGTTATTTTATCTTGTTAATGGATTTCATTTAAGATTCATTGAAGAGAGTTTTGCTTCATTAAAATAAAACCAAACAGTTAGAAATCAATAATACTAAGCACATATTTATTAAATTCGATTTTTTAATATTAATATGCAAATTAGCCTTTCCGTTCACACAGTAAACCGCTATTTTGTTGTATATATAAATACAATTGCATGTTGTCAGTATGTAGACATAGTTAACAGTATTAATAATGTAAGATAATTTTATTAATAATTAAGGTTTAGATAAAAATAAAATCATGGACAATGTGATGTCAATAACTAAGGGAATTGTGACTTGAGTAGGAATATAGTTTCGGTTACAGACAGAAAAACACACAATTCCATTATAATAAGATATAATATATGTAACAAGTTTTTCACAAGCCAGAATAACCATTATACAAACAGTGAAAAATATGTGAGAATGGTCTAAGGAAATTTCAAGCAAAAATTATACGCACTTAATAAACCATCCAGGAACAATAGATGTAATGTTATTTTTTTTTCCAGAATACAAATTGTGTCAAAAAGTACAGATTTTAAAGCTCTATTTACCAATACAGAAATGAAGAATGAATGGAACGATAGTTTTTTTAGGATACAAGGTGTGTCAAAAAGTACCGGGAATCTCGATACCATTTTGATACACCTTATATATATATATATATATATATATATATATATATATATATATATATATATATTACTAATAATGTTATCATTAGATGAAAAATAAAGGATCTACCATGGTTTCAATCAAATTGAAATGATTTCTTCAGGACCCTACCCTACGTTAACTAAGTCGATGTAATTCTTTAGTTAAATTAAAGATATTTAAATATATAAATACAATTTATAATATATATAAACATCTTTAATTTAACTAAGGAATTACATCGACTTACTTAACGTAGGGTAGGGTCCTGAAGAAATCATTTCAATTTGATTGAAACCATGGTAGACCCTTTCCTCTAATGATAATATGATTAGTATTATTACTGCTCTGTATTTTTAATATATTGAGCACTTTTGGATTATTTACTTACGCCACTGCAACGGAAAAGTTAAAGCGGCAATCGGATACTATATATATATAATATATATATATATATATATATATATATATATATATATATATATAGAGAGAGAGAGAGAGAGAGAGAGAGATTAAAAGAAACAGAGAGAGATAGAAAGAGAGAGAGAGAGAATGAGAGAAACAGAGAGAAACAGAGGAGAGAGACAGAAAGAAAGAGAGTCGTCTTAATAATTTAATCTTTCTAATTTATCTTGAACGATTTTCAAATTTAAAAGTAAATGCAGAAAATCTAGGATACTGTGTATATATATATATATATATATATATATATTATATATAATAGATAGATAGAGAGATAGATAGATAGATAGATAGATAGAATAGAGAGAGAGAGAGAGAGAGAAAGAGAGAGAGAGAGATAGAGAGAGAGAGGGAGAGAGGAGAGGAGAAGAGAGAGAGAGTCATTCTTAATATTTAATCTTCCGATTTATCTTGAACGTTTTTCAAATTTTTAAAGTAACGTATCTCTTCTTCT
>CM042172.1:67057958-67065007 GCA_023376005.1 Doryteuthis pealeii | reverse complement strand
GACGAATTTTGAAGATCTATTTTTCCGACTTGGGGGTGCTCATCTTGTAAGGATTATCGTCGCAGGAAATGAACATGCCGAAACGAGATCGAATCCTGGATGAGACTGTTTGCATTTCTTAGATTAATTAAAATTATTTCTTTAAGGAGAAAAAATTTTTTTTTCATTATCTTTACTTATTATTATTATTATTTACTCCTTTTGAGTTTTCACATCAGTGTTAGCTGATGGTCTTTCACTGGAGTCTGAGTGACAGCAAGTCTCCTCAGGTCTCCAGGACTCTTCTGAGTATTCTGGCAGATTGCAGCAGTGCAGGTTCTGAATGGTTTCAATCCTTCCTCTGATTTCCAAACTTTCCAAACCTTTTCTAATCCTTTTGGGACTGTTCCAAGTGCACCAACTACAATTGGTATAACTTTCACTTTCATATTCCATAACTTTTTCAGTTCTCTGGCAAGGTCCAGATATTTGTCTATTTTTTCATTTTCCTTTAGTTTCACCCTGTGATCTGCTGGAACTGCAAAATCCACCAGTTGACAAGTTCTTTCTTTTTTGTTAATCAGCACTAGGTCTGGTCTTCTTGCTGGGATAAGGTGATCCGTTTTTATTTCAAAGTCCCAGAGAATTATTATTATTATTATTATTATTATTATTATTATTATTATCACTCCATTAGAGTTTTTTCACACCCGCATCAGCCGGTGGCTCACTGGAGTCTGAGTGACAGCAAGTCTCCTCAGATTTCCAGAATTATTCTGAGTATTCCAGCCGATCTAAAAAATGCTGTTATCTGGATGATCTCCATTCTTCCTCTGATTTCCAATTCATTCAGGCTCTTTTCCGACGACCCCATTTACAATTGGTACGACCTTCACCCTCATGTTCCACAGTTTTTTTCAGTTCTCTGGCAAGGTCCAAGTATTTGTCGACCTTTTCGCTCTCTTTTATTTTCACTCTGTGATCGGCCGGGACGGCAAAATCCACGAGATGTCAAGTCGTCCTCTTCTTGTCAATCAAAAGTAAGTCTGGTCTCCTGGCCGGGATTAGGTGATCAGTCTGTACCTCAAAGTCCCAGAGAATTTTGTATGTCTCATTCTCTAGGACAGATTCAGGCTTGTGCATATAGCATTTAGTTGAATGATGAAAATTGAATTTCTAGCACAGTTCCCGTGAATAACCTTTCCCACCCAATCTTGTCTGATCTTGTACTCTCTTTGTGTGAGTTTACTGCATTCGCTGATTATGTGATTGACAGTTTCGTCTCTTTCCCCACAAATTCTACATCTGCTATTCAGTTGTGTCTTATCTATTTTTGCTTTTATATAATTTGTCCTTATAGCATTATCTTGTGCTGCAATTATAAGAGATTCTCTTTCTCGCTTGAGGTTTCCCCTTCTTAGCCATGTCCATGTCTTCTGATGTGCGATCTCCCCTGTGTTTCGCTTGAAGTGTCCATGTAGTTGTTTTCTTCCCATTTCTGCTTCCTTGTTTTTGTTATATTTGTTCTCGTCCATATATTGCAATTGTTTTTTTCTGGCTGCTGTTATTAGTCTCTCTTTGCTCTTTTTTGTATATTCATCGAGTACTCGAATTGTCGAATCTACACAGTCGTCAATGCTGGTGAGATCCATATTGATACATATAGTCTGTCCGTGTCATCTCTCGGGTGAAATGCCTTGTGCATAGTCATAAGCTTCCTTGTCTTTTAGTCCATCTGTCGGAGCTCCTCTTGTCCATTTTAAGAATAGCCCAGTGTATCTTACAAGAGGAACAGCCCAGGTGTTTATGCCCTTGATGAGATTTCTACTGCAGAGTTTAGTTTCTAGAAGCTTTCTTGTTCTTCTAAGGTACTCTTTCCTTACTCTTTCTTTCATCTTTCCTTGCTTGATGGTGTCCGCCTCCAGTATTTCCCAGTATTTATAATTTTCCTTTTCCCACAGCGTCCTTATTTCTTCTTTATTCGGTAATTCTATCCCTTCCCTTATTATTATTATATTATTATTTTATTATTATTATTATTGAAATAGTTGCTATTAGTAATATTACCTGTCATTTAATACATACATACATATTTCTTATCTAGATTTTGCCGTGTATACCGGTGTATAGGACGAATTTTGAAGGTCTATTTTTCTTATGTTGTAATGATTATCTTCGCAGGAAATACATATGACGAAACGAGATCGAATCCTGGATAAGACTGTTTGCATTTCTTAGATTAATTAAAGTTATTTCTTTTAGGAGAAAATATTTTTTTTCGTTTTTCTTTACTAGTCGATTCTTTAAATTCTACCATTATTATTATTATTATTATTATTATTATTATTATTATTATTATTAGTAGTAGTAGTAGTAGTAGTAGTAGTAGTAGTAGTATATTTTTTAACACCAGCGTTAGCTGATGGTGTTTCATTGGAGGCTGAGTGATAACAAGTCTTCTCAGGTCTCCAGGACACTTCTGGGTATACTGGCCGATTGCAGCAATACTGTTGTCTGGATAGTCTCAATTCTTCCTCTGATTTCCAGAGGTATTATCAATAATATTACCTGTTATATTATGACATTTAAAATGTACGTAAGTATCTTTGAAAATTTTTGCCGTATATATATTGGCATTAAATAACTCACAAGGGTTAATATTCCGTTAAACAACAACCAACCGACACCCACATACATTGCTTGCTCCGGCTGAGATATTTCTAATCGAAATTAAAATGATAATACATACATATATATATATATATATATATATATATATAGGAAGCGCGTATATATATATATATGAAAATGATGATACACACATACACACACACACACACACACACACACACACATATATATATATATATATATAGGAAGCGCGTGCTGTAATGGTTAAAGTCATGGGAAATGGACTCGTCGACCCGAGTTCAAATCCTGGACGTGGTAATTGCATTTCCCTTAGCGCTAATACCCTTGGGAAAGGTATGAATTCTACTCTCCCTCCAGCTATGGGTAAATAGTAGGGCAGACTGGACTCTTTGACCATGGTTAGGCAATCGGTCTAGGAGAAGGAAATCTCTGAATTCAAACCTGTTAAACTCCGCTTAAGAAATTGATCTTGTGTCACATCCTGCTCGTGCAGAGGGGTTGGTATATATATATATATATATATATATATATATATATATATATATATTATATTCTCCAATATATATATATATATATATATATATATATATATATCTTAACTGGCTACCCGTAACTTGGGTCAGTACGCACCGGGTCGAGTTGACAAACATGCTATCATTTCACTTCACTTTGAAACATAGAAAGCTAATTCGATTTTCACAATCTTCAATTATCTTACGTTCAACAATTATCCATTTCTTTGCGCTTATTCGGTCTTTTACGTATCAGTTTTGAGCGCAAAAATTGATGGACCTTTTATCTCACTTAATCGGGGCATCAGGCAGGTATTTATTAAAGTGTGTGTGCGCACAAACCACCTTCCGTAGCAGATAAGCAGAAAATTCCTTTTAAAAATCCTACGAGCAATCTCTATCTTTCTTTTTTTTTAACCCGCTACCTTTCGAAACTTTACAGTTAGGTGCCCAATCGAAATAGCGTTCCAGTTCGTTTATCGATTAATTAAAAATATTACCTTGCCAATTAAGAATTTGATAGCAGGTACAGTTATCCGGTTAATTAATATTAATTCATTTCTTATAGTTTTTTTATTCAGATATTTCTGCTTCTTATATATCTTACTTTTCTCTTTCGGTAAATTTGATAGATATGAACAAACAGAAACTAACGGATAAACAGACAGAGAGACATGAACAGACCCAAACAGATAGACAAGCAATTGTGAGTACAGGTAAGGGATATAAATTTAAAGGAAGTTTTAAAATTAGAGTAACTAGTAAAAAAAAAACGCTTTCTGGGCGGTGTAAAATTGATTTGTGAAAGAATTTGCTTGAGAGGGTCGGAGTTTAAAATCTCATGGTTTGTATCATAAGTAAGTAAAAACATCAAATTGATATGAACAAACTGAAAATAACGGATAGGCAGACGGATAGATATGAACAGATCAAAACAAGCACTTGTGACTACAGGTAAATGATATACATGTGAAGGAAGTTTTATAATTAAGACTAGCAAATATATGCACCCTTCGGGTGCAAGAATTTAGGTTTTGATGTAATAAAATATTGTATCAAATTAGAAACTATTTAGAAAATGATAAACTGAGGGGGTATAATCGAAAAATAGAACAGCTTTAAATCTAACTCTTCCATCATTTGCCATCACTCCCGTCTTTCATTTTTCCTAATTTATCTATTTAGTTAGATTATGAATTATTTAATAAAATTACAGTTCTTTCGTTTGGTTTATGGATTTCTTTTAAGATTTATACCCGAGATTTTTGCTCAGATTCGTTAAGAGAAAACCAAACAATTAGAAATCAATAATATTAAGCATATATTTATTAAAATCAAATTCATAATATCAATATGCAAATTAGCCTTCTTGTTTACACTGTAAACCGCTATTTTGTTGAATATATAAATATACTTGCATGTTATTAGTATGTAGAACCAACAGTATTAATAAAGTATAACAATTTTATCAATAATTGAGGTTTAAATAAAAAAAAATTCATAGTGAATGTGATGTCAATAACTAAGGGAATTGTGACTTGAGTAGTGATTTAGTTTCGGTTACAGACAGACAAACACAAAATCTCCATTATAATAAGATATCTAGTAAATGCCACGCCTGGTGTAAAAAGTACTTTTGGAAAGATTTTACCTGAGGGTTTGGGAGTTTCAAATCGCATGGTCTGTATCATAAGTAAGTAAAGGTAACCCTTAACTATTTCCTCGTAAATTCCTACCATGAAATAAACTGAACCCTCATTTTATGTCCGTGTTTTTGCGATAAATATTTTTTCTTTAACCCGTTATTTTACAATACTAAATATATTTTATTTATTTATTTTAATATTCACTTCAATGTGTATATTCTTGAAGTTTTTTATTTTATTTTGTGAGGATGGTTAGTTTTAAAGTGAGGGCTCCTTTTGTTGTTGTTATTTCTTTTTTTTTTGGGGGGGGGGCTTTGGTATTCTATAATAAAAACGTCAGATTTTAATCATGGTCGACGAAAAAACAAAATTACGGTCATGAAAGGAGGATCCAATTTATGCCTAAATTGTAAAACGAACCCCCACTTTAAAACTAACCATTCTCACAAAATAAAAACTTTTAGAATATACACATTGAAGTGAATATTAAAATAAAGAAAATATATTTAGTATTGTAAAATAACGGGTGCAAAAAAAACATTTATTGCAAAAACACGGACATAAATGAGGGTTCAGTTTATTTTATGGTATGAATTTACGAGGAAAAAATTTAAGGATTACCTTGGTAAAAACATCAAAATTATGGAAGGGGTAAAAAATAAAACAATTTGAAATGGAAACTTAGTTTTGTCTCGCTCAAATAAAATGGTGCGCGCCTCTATTAATTGCTAATTAGATAAGTACATCTTATAATTTATACATAAATTTATCACAAAATCGTGGCTATTTATTTGTATGTAAAATTTTTAATTAACGTCTTGATACTGAAAAAATCATTATTTCTTATTTGTAAATGATTTTCCCATAAAACTCCATACGTTAGAAAACTTTGAATATATATCAAAGTAAAACAAACTATGAATAAATATATAATACCCGGCGTGTATATTTCTAGAACCCATTTTAAAAACAATAACGACCGTCTACGTTTGCGGTAGATTCTCACAAAATAAAATCTTTTAGAATATACACATTGAAGTGAATGTTAAAATAAAGAAAATATATTTAGTATTATAAAGTAACGGGTGCAAAAAAAACAAAACATTTATTGCAAAAACACGGACATAAAATGAGGGTTCAGTTTATTTTATGGTAGGAATTTACGAGTTTGACACGAAACTGCGTCTGGCGTTGAGGCTCTGGTTTAGAGATCAGCGAATTGTGTGCATACAACTACTACGGCAAGCCTCTGGGGTTTTGGGGGTGTTTTTTTTTTCTTGGTTAAAAATATTTACGAAGTTTATTGCTGTCAGTGTTTGAGTTTGAGTTTTGTTTAACGGCATATCAACCTCTGTGGGTCATTTAATGCCAAAAAGGTTATTTTGGATTTCAGTCTTTAAAGAAGCGGTTCTATGAGAAAGTAAGGTCGGAAAAATACTAATAAGAAAGAAAGAAAGAAAGAAAGAAAGAAAGAAAGAAAAACGAGAAAGAGGGAGATAGATAGATAAATAGATAGATAGATAGAGAGAGAGAGAGAGAGAGAGAGAGAGAGAGAGAGAGAGAGGGGAGAGAGAGAGAAGAAATAAATAAAAGAAAGGTGAAAAAAGAAAGAATACGTTTGAAAAGGAAGAAAGAAAGAAAGAAAAAAAGAAAGAATACGTTTGAAAATGAAGAAAGAAAGAAAGAAAGAAAAAAGAAAACAAAGAGAGGAAGAAAGAATTTGAATACCAAAATGTACGATTAAAGAGAAAAAGGTCCATAAAAGGGAAGAAAGAAAGAAAGAAAGAAAAGGAAAATAAAGATCGAAGAAAAAGAAATAAATAAAATTAGTTTTTGTTTGAGTTTGTATTTGAGATTTGTTTAACGGCATATCAACCCCTGTGGGTCATTTAAAGCCAAGAAAACGTCATTTTGGATTTCAGTCTTTAAAGTAGTGGTTTTATGGGGACTGAGTTTTGTTTAACGGCATATCAACCGCTGTGGGCCATTTAATGCCAAAAAGGTTATTTTGGATTTCAAATTCTACAATAGTGATTTTATGGGGGTTGAGTTTTGTTTAACGGCATATCAACCTCTGTGGGTCATTTAATGCCAAAATGGTTATTTGGGATTTTAGTCTTTAAAATAGTGGTTCTATGGAGATATTCGCTTATGTTCTGTTATATCTTGTTGGAAAGGTTGCTTTTTTTTAGAAAATTTTAATTGTTTTCAGGGTTTGTATTCTTAAAGAGGTCCCTCAGGTTTCTTGCTTAATGGTAAT
>CM042172.1:67047958-67050458 GCA_023376005.1 Doryteuthis pealeii | reverse complement strand
AATTAATTCATTGACCTTACCAAGTGACAAGGTAGAAAGATATATATATAGAGATAGATAGATAGACAGAAGAGAGAGAGAGGGGGATGGAGAGAGAGAGTGAGAGAGATAAAAAGAAAGTGTGCGCGTGTGTGTGTGTCAGAGAGAGACACAGAGAGAGAGAGAGAGGGGGGAGAGAGAGCCAAATGAAAGGTAGTAAAAAATAAGACAAATTCTATGCTTAAAAAACAATGTAAACGAATTAAAAACATAAAGAATAGAACGGTAGAATTTTCAAAGACAGAACCACCCTACCTTTCAATAAAAAAATAAATAAAAAAATACCGATCAAAAAAAAAAAAAAATCCCCCAAACACACAAATAAAAAAAAAACCCCAAAAAATCACAAGAATATAAAAACAACAAAAAACAAAAGTGGAAAGTAAAAAGTCACTTTCTTCTTTCTTGGAAATCCAAATTCCTCGACTGTCAAGACGACATCGAAGGACATTGTCTTCAGTGTGTATTTGTGCTTTACGTAAATCTACACACGGGAGTTGAGCTGCGACGTAAAAAATAAAAAAGGGGACGGTTTGTTGACGGTGCTGCGGTTGGTGGGAGACATCTTTCCCAGGTTATGAAGTTTTCTCTCCTGCCATATTTTGTGTGTCTATGTGTTTAGTTATTTATATGATTTCAATCAGATTGGTTTGTTTTGTTTGTTTGTTGTGGTCGCTTGAGCATATTTCCCGCTGTCATATGTTTGTTCTTTTTTTTTTTCATGGTTGACTGACTGGTGTATTGTTTATTGTGTTGCTTGAACGTTGTTTAGAAATGGCGGAAGAAGGGAGACAAAAAAATAATGGCAGGCGTGGAGAAGGAAAGTGATTGTAAGGTTAAAAATGGGAAATTCTGTGTCACTGTGAAAACGTAAGAAATATGGAAGCGAAGGCGGAAAAATTTTGAAATCGAAACGACAAATCAAACAGAGACAAATAAATAAACAAACAGAGAAACAAATAAATAAACAAAAATGAAAGAGAAAGCAGGAGAAATATCGAATATATAGAATATAGTGTGAGACGGAGAAAATAGATTGAAAGCTAGAAAGAAAGAAAAAGAAAAAGAGAAAAAGTCAGTTTGGAAGAATGGAAAAAAGGAAATAAAGACGAAGAAACAGAAGTGTGAAGATTAGAAGAATAATAAGAAAAGAAAAAAAGAGAAGGAAACATTTGAAGGAATAAGAAAAGAAAATCAAGAAAGAAAAGCTAAGAAATATGAAAGTGAAAGTGAAAGTAGAGAAATTTTGAAATTGAAACGAGACATCAAAACAAAGACAAAGAAAGAAAAAAACAAAAAAGGAAAGAAAGAGCAGTAGAAATATAGTATATATAGACTATCGTGAATTTAGGAAGAATAGGAAAAATGAAGGAAAAAGGGACAAATAGCACTGCGAAAATTTGAAAAAGAAAAGGAAGAAGAGAAAGAAAAAACAAAACAAATGAAGAATGAAAGAAGAGCAAGAAAGAAAACATAAGAAATTTATAATTGAAAAGAGAGAAAATTTGAAATTGAAACGACAAAACTAAACTAAGAGAAACAAACAAAAAGGGAAGAGAGATCAATTGATTATATATATATATATATATATATATATATATATATATATATATATATATATATATGAACATCAAGGAAAAATGGAAAATATTACACTGTGAAGATGGGAGAAGAAGAAAAAAGAAGGAAAGAATAAATAAGGAAGAAAAGAAAAATAAGAAATAAAACTGAAGAAATATCAAAGTGAAAGTAGAGAAATTTTGAAATTGAAACGATAAATTCAAACAAAGAAAAAAAATGAAAGAAAGAGAAGTAGAAATATCGAATATATAGAATATAGTATGAGACAGAGAAAATAGACGGAAAGTTAGAAAGAAGGAAAGAGAGAAAAAGTCAGTTTGGAAGTACAGGAAAAATGAAAGAAAGACGAAAAAAACAGCAGTGTGGAGATTAGAAGAATAAAACGAAAAAGTAAAAGAAAAAGAAAGGGAAGGAAAAATAAAGGAATACAAAAAGAAAATCAAGAGAGAAAAGTTAAGAAATGTGAAAGTGAAAGTAGAGAAATTTTGAAATTGAAACGAGACATCAAAACAAAGACAAAGAAAGAAAAAAAACAAAAAGGAAAGAAAAAACTGTAGAAATATCGAATCTATGGAATATCGTGTGACACGGGGAAAATTGTAGGAAATCTTGAAAGAACGCAAGAAAAGGAAGAAGGCAGGAAGAATAAGAAAAATGAAGGAAAAAGAGACAAATAGCACTGCGAAAATTGGAAAAAGAAAAGGAAGAAGAGAAAGAAAAAACAAAACAAGGAAAGAATGAAAGAAAAGCAAGAAAGAAAACATATGAAATTAGTAAGTGAAAAGGGAGAAAATTTGAAAATTGAAACGACAAATTAAACTAGAGAAACAAACAAAAAGGAGAGAGAGATCAATTGATTATATAGAATATAGTGATATAT
>CM042172.1:67032958-67045458 GCA_023376005.1 Doryteuthis pealeii | reverse complement strand
AAAAGGAAAGAAAGAGCTGTAGAAATATAGGATCTAAAGAATATATTGGAAAATGGAGAAAATAGAAGGAAAGCTAGAAAGAAAGCAAGAAAAGAAAGAAGGCAGATGGGAAGAACGGAAAAAGATAAAGGAATAAGGAAAATATCACTGCGTATATTAGAAGAAGAAAAAGAAAACGAAAAAGGGAAGGAAAAAAAAACAAAACAAAGGAAGAAGGAAAGAAAAGTAAGAAAGAAAACTTAAGAAATCTGAAAGTTAAAGTAGAGAACTTTTAAAAATCGAAACGACGAATCAAAACAAAGCCCCCCCACCCCTATGTTGTATTTATGGGTCGTTGAATACTCCGACTGTACCTCTGCAGAGGGGTAAGACCTCTCCCCACACAATGGGAGACACCTGTTGGCAGTGGATGATGACCAGCAATGCTTAAGGACCTAATTCTGGTGAATGAGATGTCCATGACAGGTAATACGACACTTTGATGCTTGACTAGAGAGGTGGCCAGAGAAGCCCCCCTCCCCGATCAATTGGCCGGCCACGTCAAGCCCAAACGCCTACATATGATTGTTTCGACCCAATTGCACTTATGACAGACCCCAACCCTTTCTATCATATACGTGCTAGTGGGCGGTAGTTAATAGTCTTAATCGTAGAGGTCCCCTCTGATCAATCGGCTGGCCACATCAAGTCCTAGCACCTATATGATTGCACCAAACCTATTACCCTTACGGCAACCGCCAATCCTTTTTATAATATGGGTGTTAGAAGGCGGTGGCTGAGGATCTACATGTCCTGGGAATGATGTTAAACTCTATCTGATGGTGAGGTTCCAGTTCTGGAGGTTTGGGGAATGTGGAGCACCCCTTCATCCCCATTGCTCCCTGGTCCACTCTGACCCGGAGTGGTAGTACCTGTTAGGGTCCCATCTATGGGTTGAATAGAAAAACATGAGTTCATAAACAAAATTGTATTATGCATTAAGAATAAATTTATTTCAATAAATTTGTCGGCATTAAATTACCCACCGAGGTTGATATGCCGTAAAACAAACCAAACCAAACCAAACCTTGATAGACTTAGTGTACTTAGTATGACGTTAAACTGCATTCCAATAATGCATGCTCTCATTTGAAGGTGGAACATTGCTATTGAGAGAAACGGTGACTATGTCGAGAGATAGTGATGTGTTCCACAGTGATGTGTTCCACAGAGGACCAGCTTCATTTTGATGTATGATACATGTTATGTGTTGGTAATTATACCTGTCCAAAACAATATGGCATTACTTTTTGACTCACGTATGTGGAGAAGTAGGGATGTGATCCACAGAGGACCAGCTTCATTTTGATGTATGATACATGTTCTGTGTTAGTAATTATACCTGTCCTAAACAAAATGGCATTACTTTTTCACCCAACCTATATGGAGAAGTAGGGATGTGATCCACAGAGGACCAGCTTCATTTTGATGTATGATACATGTTATGTGTTGGTAATTATACCTGTCCTAAACAAAATGGCATTACTTTTTGACGAACCTCTGTGGAGAAGTAGGGATGTGATCCACAGAGGACCAGCTTCATTTTGATGTATGATACATGTTCTGTGTTAGTAATTATACCTATCCTAAACAAAATGGCATTACTTTTGACCCAACCTATATGGAGAAGTAGAGATGTGAACCACAGAAGACCAGCTCCATTTTGTTGTATGATACATGTTTTGTGTTGGTAATTATACCTGTTCTAAACAGATTGGCATTACTTTTTGACCCAACCTTCGTACATCACAAACACTGTTTAATAGACAAAGTTTTTACAGTGACAAAATTGAAAAATCGCAGACAGTAATGACTTTATTCCAAGTTCCAAGTTTTTTTTTCTTCTTAGGTTTAGATTAAAAAAACATTTTTCTACTAATACATTTGACTCATTACCAACTTTAAAAAATAGGCTTATTATATTTCTCTCACCTGCCAATTTCTGCTGATACAACACTTTTTATATCAATTAGCAAATATATGCACCCTCCGGGTGCAAGTACTTAAGTTTTAATGTAATAGTATATTATATTAAATTAGAAAAGCTAACGAAACTGAATAAGAATGCAGATTTGTAACAGAGGAGAGTATAATCGAAAAATAGAACAACCGAAACTTACTCTTCCATCACTCCCGTCTTTCATTGCTAAATTTTCCTAATTTAACTGTTTATTTTAAATAGTAAGGAAATAATACAATTACAGTTATTTCTTCTTGTTAATGGGTTTCTTTAAGATTTATCCCCAAGATTTTTACTCATATTCATTAAGATAAAACCAAACAATTAGAAATCAATAATACTAAGTATATATTTATTAAAATCAAATTTCTAATCTCAATATGCAAATTAGCCTTCCCATTCACACTGTAAAATGCTATTTTGTTGTATATATAAATACAATTGCATGTTATATAAATAAGGTCGAAAGTATTAACAATGTAAATCAATTTTATTAATAATTGAGGTTTAAATAAAAATAAAATCATGGTGAATGTGACGTAAATAATTAAGGTGATAATGACTTGAATAGTTTCGGTTACAGACAGACAAAAACACAATCTCCATTATTATAAGATTTCATAATTGTTATTTGTATATATATAGGTTTATATTACGAAAATGTTATATTGATAATATGGGTATCATTAATAAAAAATAAATTCCAATTCCGGGTCTCTGTGGAGTGTCCGTTAATCCTCATTACTTTCATGTTCCTCTTGCCCGGAGTGGTAGTACCTGTAAGGGTTCGGTCTATGCGTTAAATTGTTAAAAGATGAAAGTAAAGTTTGTTCGTTTATTGATTTTAACGCCATATCAACCCGTCTGGGATTAGGAAGTAATACATATCGTGTATTTATATTTATACTTTTTAGTAATTGGTTTTAACAATGTGTTAGCATTATTGGGGATTATGTTGTATGGTATTGATTTGTTTCATGTCTATATTCTATGGTATAATTTTATTTCCCTCAAAAAGGAGATAATAACCTCCATGTTGACATTTTCAAATAGATCTTTTATATTGTTTGCATTAAAATAACGGTTTCTGATGTGAGCAAGAAACCTGCATTCCATGAATAAGTGTTTAACTGTCAAAGGTGTTTGACGTGTACCACATTGTGGTTGTTGTTCTTGTTTGAGTATATTGGAGTGCATTAGTCTTGTATGACAAATGCGTAATCGACATTCAATGACTTGTTCCTCTCTAGACTTCCTTAAAGTTGGTCTCCAGCCTCCCAAAGTGGGTTTGATTAGGAAGTGTTTATTGTGAATGCTGTTATTCCAATGTTAATGAGTTTAAGAAAGAATTGAATACCTGTCAAGAATGAATAAGTGAAAATGGTTAGTATGCGGATTAGTTCAGTCGGCAGAGCGACCGACTAAGAGCCACAAGGTTTCGGGTTCGATAGCAGCCCACGCCAATTGCTTATGAGTAAGTAGCACATGGACCTGTGCAGTTAAGTGAGGAACCGATTTTTGGTATGGCGCCCAACTCAGACGCTAAAACAATCTTGTTGGTCTAGTGCTATTGAAAAGAGAATAGACTACCTCGCTGTCTGGCTGATAGTGATTTTAGGCCACCCCACGACTTTAATTTATATATATATCCAACCAACCATCCAACACTTTAATTTGAGAGATTGATTGCTTTCTCAAAACCTAAAAGTCGTTAAAATTGCATTTCTTTTGAATAAGCATAAGACGTTACTTTGAGGCGTAACACAGATTCTCAAAAATACGTGGTTCGAATATAACTGGCCTGAAAATATGTAAAAAAAAATTAAATAAAATAACTGGAGCATTATATTGTTTATTCATAAATATATCAACACTAAAATATCATTGAATTCAGCTAATTCCTTGATTTTTAGTATTTTTTTTTTATTTCGGAGGGGGTGACATACGATGGCGGAATTTAGGTGCGTTTAGTTCAAATTAACCAATGAATGAGAAACAAAGGGACTAGTAGGAAATAAGACCAATAAGAAAGAAAGAAGAAGAAAAGAAAGAAGTAAAAAAAAGAGAACACTGAAGTAAAAAAAAAAAGAAAGAAGGAAGAAACAAAGAAACAAAAAGAAAGAGAAAAGAGATGAAATAATAATGAATAGGCTAAAAAGGAGAGATAAGAGTAAGAAAGGAGGAGACTGATAAGAAGTAACATCAACGAAGAAAGAAAGAACAGAAGGTGGAAGTAACAAAAACAGAATACTGAAATAAACAAAAAAACAAAACAAAGGAGGAAAGAAACAAAAAGAAAGAAATAAGAGAGATAAGAGAAAGAAAGACATATTGAAAAAAGATATAAGTAGGAAAAGAGGAAGAGGTATAATGAATAAGAAAAATACCTTAGAGAATTAAAAATGAACAACCAATGAAGATCAATTAAAAAGTGAAAACCAAGTCAATAAATAAACAAAATAAGAAAAATTGAGAAGAAAAAAAAAAGGATGTTAGGTGTGTCGTAAGAAATCCAACAATTTGAAATCCAGAAAAAAATGGATTTCGAAATGAATAAGGTGCGTCCTTTGTCGATTTGATAACAAGGTTATTACGACAACTGCTGGAAAAGAAAGCCAAGGAGAAAAGAGAAATTGTATCTACCAATCTCTCTCTCTCTCTCTCTCTCTCTCTCTCTCTCTCTCTCTCTATATATATATATATATATATATATATATATATATATATATATATATATATATATATATATATCGTATCAAATTGCCGCTTTTTTCCGTAGCAGTGACATCAGTAAATAATCCAAAAGTGCTCAATATATTAAAAAATAGAGCAATAACTATACTAAGAATATTAGTAATAGAAAAAGTATATATATATATATATATATATATATATATATATATATATATATATATATATATATATATATATATATATATATATATAGATAGATAGATAGATAGATAATAGATAGATATCGTCCAAAGAAAAAAATTAACAAATCGTCATCTGTTAAGTTTTCCTTTCATTGAAAGTTATATAATTGATTCATTGGTTATTATATATTGAGCTCTCTTAGGGATTTATAAAAATCATTGTATGAGTAGAGACGTTTGTACCTACAAGAGCATACAGTCTGGTTGTACCGTGAGATTTCATTGATCCATTTGGATTATATCAGACACACACAGACACTTACACACCCACCCACACAACCACACACCACCCCACCCACACACATATATATATATATATATATATATATATATATATATATATATATATATATATGAAAAGGTAAAATGGATATTAATCCGACAATATGTGAAGAAAAGTTTATAGAAAAGAAACAACAAAATGTTATATGTTTTGCTGACAAACGTTTGCTTCGACCCTATGAAGAGGTCTTTTTCAAAGCAAATGGAAAAACGAAATAAAAATATCATAGATCCCGAGGCACAGAACGCTCTCGCTCATTACCGGAAATTTTTTTTAAATGTTTAAAAATGCGTATTTTGTGTTTAAAAATAAAATAAATTTTATTTTTAAATTCTAAGCATTTTTATCAATGAAAAAACTCAAAATAGTTTGCAGTAAAAGTTTCAAAAAGTTCAGGAAAATGTTCCGGCTACAAAAGAAGTTAAGAAATATAACAAGTCCGACAGATCTATGATATTTTTATTTCGTTTTTCCATTTGCTTTGACCTCTTCATAGGGTCGAAACAAACGTTTGTCAGCAAAACATATAACATTTTGTTGTTTCTTTTCTATAAACTTTTCTTCATATATATATATATATATGTATAATTAATAAAAACAGAGTGCTCAGTGCTAGAATAGCAGAGCAGGTTTAGAACCTACAATAAATTATGGATACCATATTAACATTACACACGTTCCATGTGAATAACACAATGGGAGAATAGTAAAAAGGGGTGAGTCAAGCGTTTGTATAGCATGGTGTGTGCTCACGAGGTTAGATCTTTTTAATGCGAGGCGTTTAATCGAAAACATAACTAGCTTAAGCAATTTTTCACGTGGCATTCTGATGGGACAAAGGAAAAAAATGAAAATAAGATAAAAATAAAATAATATAATATATATATATATATATATATATATATATATAATATATATATATATACAAAGGTGTTTCATAAAGTATTGAGATTGAAGTTGTATTTACCAAGATAAAAATGAACTATGAATGGAACTTTGTTTTTCAGCATACAAGGTGTGTCCAAACCGTACATTAAATCTCGATACTTTTTGACACACCTTGTAAAGCTGAGTGATTAAATATTTGCTTCCTAAAGTCTTTTAGGTTTGGTTTGGTTTGTTTTTTACGGCATATCGACCTCAGTGGGTCATTTAAGGCCGACAAAGTTGTGAACTAAATTCATTCTTAATGCATAATACAATTTTGTTTATGAACTCATGTTTTACTATTCAACCCATAGATGAGACCCTAACAGGTACTACCACTCCGGGTCAGTATGGACCAGGGAGCAATGTTGATGAAGGGGTGCTCCACATTCCCCAAACCTCCAAAACTGGAACCTCATCATCAGAAAGAGTTTAACGTCATTCCGAGGACATTTAGACCCTCAGCCACCGCCTTCTATCACCCATATGATAAGAAGGATTGGGGTTTGCCATAATGGCAATAGGATTGGGGCAATCATATAGGTGCTAGGGCTTGACATGGCCAACCGATTAATCGGAGGGGGCCTCTCCAACCGCCCGTCTAGCGTAAGTAAGGGTCTAAATGGAATATTGCATGTCATGAACTGCTCATCCACCAAGACTCCGTCTTCAAGCATCACGGGTCGCCAGACACAGCCAACAGGTGGCCCCATTTACAGAGGTGCAGTCTGTGCATTCTAACGCCCCAGCCGACAGGGCAGGAAATGAATCGAAAGATCGCAAATGTGTTGTCAGAAATAACAAAAGTTATAAAAGGAAAACAGGAACAAAAAAAATTGAAAGAAAAAAAATCAGAAATGTATTGTTTTCTGGTGTGCTTTATTGTTTTTGTATAATGGCATATCAGCCTTCAGGGGTTATTTCATGCCAAATCCACCTTATAGAATAACTATACTGGTACTATATTACCTATTGCTGGGGGTCAGAAATAGAACATATAAATGGGATGGACCACCATATGGCGGCTTTTACATACATACATACAGATGTGTGTTTTAAAACAGTTAAAATCCCTTTCCTATTCTGTGGGGAACGATAGCCGAGCGGTTAAGCTGTCCGACTGCTGCTTAATCGTTCCGGTTTTCTATCTCGGATGTAGGAAGCTCACATATGTCTAGACACACTGATAAGACTTGATAAGTCGAAATACGTGTCTGTGGATGACTATATATATATATATATATATATATATATATATATATATATATATGTGTATTAAGTAAAGACACCGGGGTGGCTTAAAGTCAGTATTAGCCAGACAGCAAGAGAGTCTATCCACTTTTCACTAGCGCTAGACCATGGAGATTGTTTTGGCATCTGGGGTGGAGCGCCATATCTATCATCTTCTGACTTTACCTGTGCCACTCATACACTGAGTTGGCGAGGGCCGGGGTCAAAATTGGAACCTTGTGGTTCCTAGTCGAACGCTCTACTGACAGAGTTAACAGACGGACAGAGAGAGAGAGAGGGGGGGTGAATGAAAATAAGAGCGAGTGGGTGATAAAGGGAGTGAGAGGGATAGAGAGAGCCACAGAGGAAACAAAAACAGAAAAAGAAAACGGAAGTAGAAAGCATTATGGGAATTGTAATTTGGAGGACATATTGAGGAAAAGTGTATCGGACATTTTAAGGTAAAAACATCTTTTAATATGACGTTATGATAGATGACTGGCCTTTCTTGTTTTAACTAAGAAATAAAAGACAATGAAGAGAAATAGCTAGAATGGACTTAGTTAAAATAAATAAAATCGACAGAAGATAAAACAAAAGAAAAAAATTGACGGGTAAGTATGAAAAAAAAAAAAAAAAGACAAGCTCGAAAAATCATTCTGTCCATCTCAGTATTTTCTTCAATTTTTTTTTCTGCTTTTCATTCATTCTGTCGGCTTTAGATTTTTTCTTTTCTTTTTTTTTCTAACCCAACCTTGTCTTATTACTTTATTTCATTTGCTTTTAACATTTTTTATGTTACTGTGAGATTTTCCGTTTCTTTTTTATTTATTTCAAAGTTTTTTGTTTTCTTTTCGTGAATGTCAATTTTTTTTTCTTTTCGATCAATTTATTTCTACCTTTCAATGATTGCGAGACAGACTTCCAGCCTTCACGTATTCTCGTCTACCTTCAACTCTGTCATTCACCTACTCTATATTTTTTGCTACTTCTATTCTCTCTCTCTCTCTTCTCTCTCTCTCTCTCTCTCTCTCTCTCTCCAATATATATATATATATATATATATAATATATATATGTACGTACTCCCGTACCAATGTTTTATGAAAAGTTGATTCTGTTCGTAATCAAAGATACTCTGGTTTTATCAATTGCATTTCTTTTGACTTATGATAAAAACACATGTTAGAATTATTTGGACTATTGGACTATTGTCCTCATCTTCATTGTTATTTGGACAACGTTTCGGCCGCTGTGCCCTCCGGCCTTGTTCAGGTATTTCTTGTCGGACTCGGGAACCTTCTTGTAATTGGGAGCCATTACGGAACTTTGAACTAAACCCTTTATTAAGTCCACGGGGGTATCTTCTCATTCCGCCAACTATAGCTGGGGTACAGGTGTTAGGCTGTGTTAAGTATTATTCTATGTTACTGCTGCCTCTGACCTGAAACTGCAGTCTAGAGATAACTGTCACTTAGAACTGTCTTAACCTAACTCCTTTATCCACTAGGCCATTGTGTCCAATTGGATAAAAATATCTTTAGGTGTTATTTCAACTGCATTGAAACTCTAGATCAAAAATATGAATATATAGCAGTTGAAAATTGAATTCTCAGTTTTTCAGCTCTTGAGCATGGTCCAGGTGTCTATCATTTCATTTTCTTTCATTTTAGTTCTGCGATTCACCAGAACGGCAAAATCTCTTCGATGACAAGTTCTTGTTTTCTTGTTAATTAATACAAGGTCAGATCTTCTGGTCGGGAATCTTTATGCCTCTCTTTTTCTAGGAAACATTCTTAAAGCACTTGACTAGGAATAGCAAGGTTCCTGGTTCGATACCGGCCCTTGCCAACTCAGCGTATGAGTAGCACAGGGATATGTGCGGTAAAGTGAGGAACTGATGGTAGATGTAACGCTCCACCTCAAACGCTAAAACAATCTCCTTGGTCTAGCGCTAGAGAAAAGGAGATAGACTCCCTCGCTGATTGGCTGATACCGACTTTAGGCGACCCCGACGACATATGGCCAAGTGTGTTTTAGCTCAGTCGGTAGGGCGTTCGGGTAGGAATCACAAGGTTCCTGGTTTGATTCCGGTCCTCGACAACTCATCGTATGAGTAGCACAGTGATCTGGAGCGGTACAATGAGGGGCTGATGGTAGGTGTGGCGCTCCACCTCAGACGCTAAACAAACAATATTCTTGGTCTAGTGCTAGGGAAAAGGGGGTAGACTCCCTCGCTGTATTAGGCCACGCCGACAGCTTTACTTTATATGGACAAGTTTCCATATTCTATCAACGTTTGTCTCGAAATATATGGTAGTTATTAGGGAGTTTGCTCCAGCACAGTGATGTTCTTCTGGGCCGGGAACTCTCGGATACTCAGGGCAGTGTGGACAGGTGCATTGTCATGGTGAAGCACCCACAAGTTGTCCTGCCACACCTCTCGCTTCTTCTCGCGCACTGAACGAAACAAACACATGCTGATTGGTCATCTAAAGGAGAAAACTAACAGTTTGTAGTTTGGGTTTGAAAGAGATCTTTTGTGACACCAGTCCTGGAGCGCCCTGTTGGCTGGGGCATTATAATACACCAACTCCACCGCTGAAAAGGGGTAAGGCTCCCTCCTAATGGGGCCATCTGTGATGCTTAAGGACGAAATCCTGGTGGATGAGCAGTCCATTACATGCAACATTCCACTTAGAGCCTTTCTTAGGCTAGACGGGCGATTAGAGAGGCCCGCTCAGATCAATCGGCTGGTCGTGTCAAGACCTTGCACCTAAATTATTGTCCCCACCCTATCAACCTTATGGCAAACCCAAATCATTTTTATTATATATGTGCTAGAAGGAGGTGGCTGAGGGTCTTCATGTCCAGGGAATTAAACTCTATCAGTTTCAGTTCTGGAGGTCTGGGGAATCTGGAGCTTCATGGTCATTGCTCCCAGGTCCACTCTGACTCAGAGTGGTAGTACCTGTTAGGGTATGTGTTAAATAGAAAAATATGCTAATCTATACATATATAAAGGGCAGTTGTGTGAATCTGTATATCTGGAGGAAACTTCGAAAATAAAACAATTAACGACAAAGTAAATATATATAAACATTAAATATCACCAGGGCTTGGTTTTTAAGAAAAAAGTAATGGAGATTTGATTTAAATTCATGAAGATATCTAAACCATAAAATTTAAATCATAACAACATGGATTTTGTTTTCAATTTGATATTGTAGACATAAATTTCTATTTTCAGAGTGACTGGATCAACACAAGGTATTTTTTACGTAGGGATTTTAACGGGGCATCCTGCGGGGATCCAACTCACAAATCAGTAATAATGGATCTGCGAGACTAACTTTTAAAAAATCCCCCTCTACCCAGGCGGCTTCGGGTAGCCACTTCTAGTAAAAAAATAAATGAGTATCTATTAAGAATGAATTTATTTCAAATCTTAGATTATATGACCTTTAGGCACCCCTTTGGCTTTTCTGATTCATAAGTACATTTTTTTTCATTTACACCGTCAACATCCGATTGTTTGTTAGGTTAGGTTTAGGTTAGGGTTAGGGTTTGGGTTAGGTGTTAGTTTTATAATTTTAAAAAAACTCTGGAAATCGGGTAATACTTAACTTTTTCCTCGTAAAGTCCTAGCATAAAATAAATTGAACCCTCATTTTATGTCCGTGTTTTTGCAATAAATGTTTTATTTTTCTTGTACCCGTTATTTTACAATACTAAATATATTTTATTTATTCTTTATTCTTTAACAAATAAAGAAAATATATTTAGTATTGTAAAATAACGGGTGCAAGAAAAATAAAAACATTTATTGCAAAAACACGGACATAAAATGAGGGTTCAGTTTATTTTATGGTAGGAATTTTCAAGGAAAAAGTTAAGGGTTACCGAAAATCGTCTGTTAACAAACAACCTAAAGGTCATATGGTCCCAAATAAATTTGTCGGCATTAACTCTTAAATTCCTATACCACCTCATTCCACCCGGCCGGGATTCTCCTTCATTTTCCTAATCCACCCCAAATGATAGCCTTTGTTTAAATGTAATATTAAACATATTTAGAAGACTTTGATTTAAGGGAAATAACAGGTCACTTTAGATGCAAAGGTCATTTTTAGCCATTTTATTTTATATATCCTTATAGGAATGCTCTGGACTTAGAAAATTCTCAACAGGATGTTAAGAGTTAAATAAACCTCTGAGGTTGATATACCGTAAAACGAACCGAACCAACCCAAACCGAAATACCTGGAAGGAAGTTAGCGTTCTTTTTTTTTTTTACCTTTAAGGTGGGAATTACATTGGCTGAGTAGGTTAGGTATGTATGTAGGTAATTTAGTACGTATATTTCTTTGAATTATCTACTTTACTAATAAGCTCCTTTTCTCTATGCGAATCTTCCCCCCCCTCAATCAGATTTGCGCCCTGCCCTTCTTCCCCATTTCGTTCTCCTATTATTCGGCATCTCAGCCCGCCAACGCCACCCCCACTTACCGACCCAAACTTTTCAATCTCTACGGCTCTTCTTAATATGACAGTTTCCGTCGGCGTAGTCTCCGATGTCAAAACATCACGTCACTAAATCTCGTCACTTCACGTCATTCTGCGTCAAATCACGTTTTAGTCCGCTGTCGTAAAATTACGTCACGCGCCCCCCCCGAAAAAAAAAAAAAAGGGCGGCAGAATAGGTGAGAGTAGGAGGATTTCGCCGTAATATGGTTTAACCTTCTTATTCATTTACTTATGTTTCTGCTTTGATATACGACTAGAAGCCACGAAAGTGTACAAGTCCTAACAGGCAAGGAGATAGGTGATCAATTGGAAGATTTCAATTGTGTTGCTCTTATATTGGTTTACGTTCGCCATTTTGACAGTAACAGGTGAAATAGGTAAAGTGGGAGTGGAGGGGGGAGTTGAAAGAAAGGGAAGAAAGTGTGTTGGGAGGGGGGAAGGAAATAAATGAGAAATTGAAGAGAAGGAAAAATAATTAAGGTGGATACAGAAGGTTTACTAAAGGTTTAGAGAGATTAAAAGTTATACATAGAGAGAGAGAGAGAGAGAGAGAGAGAGAGGAGAGAGAGAGAGAAAGAGAAAGAGAGAAGATCTCTTCT
>CM042172.1:67025900-67032858 GCA_023376005.1 Doryteuthis pealeii | reverse complement strand
GTGTCACAGTCCTGCTCGTGCAGAGGGGTTGGTATAATATATATATATATATATTATATATATATATTATATATATATATATATATATATTCTCCCAAATATATATATATATATATATATCTTAACTGGCTACCCGTAACTTGGGTCAGTACGCACCGGGTCGAGTTGACAAACATGCTATCATTTTACTTCACTTTAAAACACAGAAAGCTAATTCGATTTTCACAATCTTCAATTATCTTACGTTCAACAATTATCCATTTCTTTGCGCTTATTCGGTCTTTTACGTATCAGTTTTGAGCGCAAAATTGATGGACCTTTTTATCTCACTTAATCGGGGCACCAGGCAGGTATTTATTAAAGTGTGTGCGCGCACAACCACCTTCCGTAGCAGATAAGCAGAAAATTCCTTTTAAAAAATCCTACGAGCAATCTCTATCTTTCTTTTTTTTTTAACCCGCTACCTTTCGAAACTTTACAGTTAGGTGCCCAATCGAAATAGCGTTCCAGTTCGTTTATCGATTAATTAAAAATATTACCTGCAATTAAGAATTTGATAGCAGATACAGTTATCCAGTTAATTAATATTAATTCATTTCTTAGAGTTTTTTTTATTCAGATATTTCTGCTTCTTATATATCTTATTTTTCTCTTTCGGTAAATTTGATAGATATGAACAAACAGAAACTAACGGATAAACAGACAGAGAGACATGAACAGACCCAAACAGATAGACAAGCAATTGTGAGTACAGGTAAGGGATATAAATTTAAAGGAAGTTTTAAAATTAGAGTAACTAGTAAAAAAAAAACGCTTTCTGGGCGGTGTAAAATTGATTTGTGAAAGAATTTGCTTGAGAGGGTCGGAGTTTAAAAATCTCATGGTTTGTATCATAAGTAAGTAAAACATCAAATTGATATGAACAAACTGAAAATAACGGATAGGCAGACGGATAGATTATAAACAGATCAAAACAAGCAATTGTGACTACAGTAAATGATATACATGTGAAGGAAGTTTTATAATTAAGACTAGCAATATATGCACCCTTCGGGTGCAAGAATTTAGGTTTTGATGTAATAAAATATTGTATCAAATTAGAAACTATTTTGAAAATGATAAACTGAGGGGGTATAATCGAAAAATAGAACAGCTTTAATCTAATTCTTCCCATCATTTGCCATCACTCCCGTCTTTCATTTTCCTAATTTATCTATTTAGTTAGATTATGAATTATTTAATAAAATTACAGTTCTTTCGTCTGGTTTATGGATTTCTTTTAAGATTTATACCCGAGATTTTTTCGCAGATTCGTTAAGAGAAAACAAACAATTAGAAATCAATAATATTAAGCATATATTTATTAAAATCAAATTCATAATATCAATATGCAAATTAGCCTTCTTGTTTACACTGTAAACCGCTATTTTGTTGAATATATAATATACTTGCATGTTATTAGTATGTAGAAACCAACAGTATTAATAAGGTATAACAATTTTATCATAATTGAGGTTTAAATAAAAAAATAATTCATCGTGAATGTGATGTCAATAACTAAGGGAATTGTGACTTGAGTAGTGATTTAGTTTCGGTTACAGACAGACAAACACAAAATCTCCATTATAATAAGATATCTAGTAAATGCCACGCCTGGTGTAAAAAGTAGTTTTTGAAAGATTTTACCTGAGGGTTTGGGAGTTTAAAATCGCATGGTCTGTATCATAAGTAAGTAAAGGTAACCCTTAACTATTTCCTCGTAAATTCCTACCATAAAATAAACTGAACCCTCATTTTATGTCCGTGTTTTTGCGATAAATATTTTTTTCTTTAACCCGTTATTTTACAATTCTAAATATATTTTATTTATTTATTTTAATATTCACTTCAATGTGTATATTCTTGAAGTTTTTTTTCATTTTGTGAGGATGGTTAGTTTTAAAGTGAGGGCTCCTTTGTTGTTGTTATTTCTTTTTTTTGGGGGGGGGCTTTGGTAAATAAAAACGTCAGATTTTAATCATCGTCGACGAAAAAAAAAATTACGGTCATGAAAGGAGGATCCAATTTATGCCTAAAATGTAAAACGAACCCCCACTTTAAAACTAAACATTCTCACAAAATAAAAACTTTTAGAATATACACATTGAAATGAATATCCTATTATAATGGAGATTGTATGTTTTTCTGTCTGTAACCGAAACTATGTTACTACTCAAGTTACAATTTCCTTTGTTATTTACATCACATTCTCTCTGATTTTATTTTTATTCAAACCTCAATTATTGATAAAATTGTTTTACATCATTAAGACTGTAGACCGTATCTACATACTAATAACATGCAATTGTATTTATATATACAACAAAATAGCGGTTTACAGTGTGAATGGGAAAGCTAATTTGCATATTGATCTTAAAAATGTGATTTTAATAAATATATGCTTAATATTATTGATATCTAATTGTTTGGTTTTATCTTATTGAATATGAGCATAAATCTCGGGGATAATCTTAAAATAAATCTATTAACAAGAAGAAATAACTGTTATTTTATTCTTTACTTCCTATTTTAACTAAATAGTTAAATTATGAAAATTTACCAATGAAAGACGGGAGTAATATAGAATGATGGAAGAGTTAGTTTCAAAGTTGTTCTATTTTTCAATCATACCCCCTCTGTTCCAATTTTTTTTTTCTGCATTTTTATTCAGTTTCATTAGCCTTTCTAATTTAATATGATATTTTATTATATTAAAACTTAAATACTTGCACCCGGAGGGTGCATATATTTTCTAGTTAAAATAAAGAAAATATATTTAGTATTGTAAAATAACGGGTGCAAAAAAAAACATTTATTGCAAAAACACGGACATAAATGAGGGTTCAGTTTATTTTATGGTAGGAATTTACAAGGAAAAATTTAAGGATTACCTTGGTAAAAACATCAAAATTATGGAAGGGGTAAAAAATAAAACAATTTGAAATGGAAACTTAGTTTTGTCTCGCTCAAATAAAATGGTGCGTGCCTCTATTAATTACTAATTAGATAAGTACATCTTATAATTTATACATAAATTTAACACAAAATCGTGGCTATTTATTTGTATGTAAAATTTTTAATTAACCTCTTGATACTGAAAAAATCATTATTTCTTATTTGTAAATGATTTTCCCATAAAACTCCATACGTTAGAAAACTTTGAATATATATCAAAGTAAAACAAACTATGAATAAATATATAATACCCGGCGTGTATATTTCTAGAACCCATTTTAAAAACAATAACGACCGTCTACGTTTGCGGTAGATTCTCACAAAATAAAATATTTTAGAATATACACATTGAAGTGAATATTAAAATAAAGAAAATATATTTAGTATTGTAAAGTAACGGGTGCAAAAAAAAAACAACATTTATTGCAAAAACACGGACATAAAATGAGGGTTCGGTTTATTTTATGGTAGGAATTTACGAGTTTGACACGAAACTGCGTCTGGCGTTGAGGCTCTGGTTTAGAGATCAGAGAATTGTGTGAATACAACTACTACGGCAAGCCTCTGGGGTTTTGGGGTGTTAGAATATTTACGATGTTTATTGCTGTCAGTGTTTGAGTTTGAGTTTTGTTTAACGGCATATCAACCTCTGTGGGTCATTTAATGCCAAAAAGGTTATTTTGGATTTCAGTCTTTAAAGAAGCGGTTCTATGAGAAAGTAAGGTCGGAAAAATACTAATAAGAAAGAAAGAAAGAAAGAAAGAAGAAAAACGAGAAAGAGGGAGATAGATAGATAAATAGATAAATCGAGAGAGAGAGAGAGAGAGAGAGAGAGAGAGAGCGAAAAGAGAGAGAGAGAGAGAGAGGAGAGAGAGAGAGAGCAACAAGAAAGAAATAACTGAAAAGGGAAAAAGAAAGAACACGTTTGAAAAGGTAGAAAGAGAAAGAAAGAAAGAAGAAAGAAAGAAAGAAAAAAAGAAAGCAAAGAAAGGAAGAAAGGTTTTGAAAACAAAAGTACGATTAAAGAGACAAAGGTCCATAAAAGGGAAGAGAGAAAGAAAGAAAGAAAGAAAAGGAAAAGGAAAAGAAAGATAGAAGAAAAAGAAAGAAAATGAGTTTTAGTTTGAGTTTGTGTTTGAGTTTTGTTTAACGGCATATCAACCTCTGTTGGTCATTTAATGCCCAAAAGCTTATTTGGGATTTCAGTCTTTAAAGTAGTGGTTTTAGTTTTGTTTAACGGCATATCAACCTCTGTTGGTCATTTAATGCCAGAAAAGGTTATTTTGGATTTCAGTCTTTAATGTAGTGGTTTTATGGAGATATTCGGTTATGTTTTGTTATATCTTGTTGAAAAGGTTGCTTTTTTTTTTAAATTTTAAAATGTTCTCAGGGTTTGTATTCTTAAAGATGTCCCTCAAGTTTCTTGCTTGATAGTAATTGGCGCGGATATGTTTAAGGCTGTCACAATGTAGAAGGATATGTTTGGTTGTAAGTTGTACTTTGCATGTTGGGCACACTGGGGCATCCTCCCCTTTTAACAAGTACGAATGGGTAATGTGGGTGCGCCCAATAGCTGTCAGTCTTTAAATGATTTGTTCTTTACTACACAAGCAGTTTAACTGAAATAAATCTTAAGATCTAAATTCTCCAAAAGAAGACTGTAAAATAAGATACTTCTCATTTGAATGTCAACCTTTAACCTCTTCTTTCAAACTTTCACTGTCTGCAATAATGTCAATTCAATCTCGGTGCTGATCTGCTTTGAAAAGAATATAATTATAGTCCTTATTATCTGGTCAGCTATTTACATTCGCGAGAAGGAAAATAAATTAAAACATCATCTGTGCTATCTCTTGCTTAGTGGGGTTGGAATCAGGCCTGTCTTGCCGGTAGACAAGACGAGGCAGAAATTGAAACCTGGTTGATTTCTATGGATCAGGAATTATCTCCCGAGTGAAAAGAAAAATGGTATATGTGTCAGATATACCTACTAATTGTTTCGTTTACAAGCTCATCAGGGCCAGATTCAGATTCTTGCCCTGATGAGCTATCAAGTGAAATTATTATTTTATATAGATTAACATTATACTCTGTCTATCTATCTGTCTGTTTGTCTCTGTCTGTTTATCTCTCTCTCTCTCTCTCTCTCTCTCTCTCTCTCTCTCTTCTCTCTCTCTCTCTCATTCATATATATATATATATATATATATATATATATATATATATATATAACATAAACTAGGCTCCGAGAAAAATTTTCAACATATAGGGTTAAATAATAACACTTTATTTTTGCAATACAAAATTATTTTCTACCATAACCCCTAGAAAAATCAAATATCCAAATTCTAACGGTCTATTTCAGCGTTCCAAATGTGATTTTTAAAAAATTCTATTCGAACATTTCCGAAAAATTTCCCCGTTGTTCCCCAACGAATTTTTTCATTCAAAATAAAATTTAACTCTGATGAAGGTCGAATCTTCTCTGTGTGCGAAATATTTTCAGACAGATGAACTGACCGAAACACATGTGTAAGTGATATTGATTAAATTCATCTTTTATTAGCCATTCTATTTCTTTCTTTTCTTTATTCATTCTTCCTCATATTGTCGGATTCATTTCCAATTTCCATTTTTTACATATGTATATATATTATAGCCCAAAACGTTCACCATAAATATTACCTTACCCATAAGTTAATCTTAACCATAGCTGTCACCTTAAATTAAACTAATTCAAATCTTACCCGTATTCTAAACCTAACCGTAATTCTAAACCTAAATATAATCCTAACACGGACTATAACCCGAAACTAACAATAATCCCAAGCCTATTACTAACCATAAACGTTATAACCGTAGCCATAACAATGACTATGAGACTAACTAAATCGTTAGAATACGTCTAAGACAATAAATATAACCGTACCATATATTTATGTGTAACAATAAACTAACCCTAACACTATACCGAATTCAAAACTTAACTCTAACCTTAAATTTGAACATAAAACTATCAAACCTGTACCTCAAATCTATTCTTAACCCTAAATCTAACAGTAATGCTAACCCCAAATCTACTTTCAAACGTAACTTTAAAAATTAGTCTAACGCTATTATCAAAGCAATCTTAACACTAAACCTAAACATATTCCTAATTTTGATGGTAAACCTAACTCTGGACCTTATCTTACCCGAAACTCTAAACCTAGTACTAATCTTAACAATGAACCTAAAATGGATACGAAACCAAAATCTAATGCTAAACTTAAACTTAACCCTAAATCGACTCTAATGATGATATTAACTTAACCATAATTCAACACCTAAAGCTCTCGTCCTCCTCCCCTTTTCTCTCTTTCTTTCCATCGAGGATCACTGAGAGAGGGGATGTATTCTCTTTCTCTCCACCCATATATAAGCCTCTCTCCCTCTATCTCCCTCTCTCTCTCCCCATCTCTCTCTCTCTCTCTCTGTATATAATAATAATAATAATAATAATAATAATAATAATAATAATAATAATAATGGATAAATACCTGGAACTTGCCACAGAATTGAAAAAGCTGTGCAATAGGAGAGTGAAAGTGATACCGATTGTAGTTGGTGCACTTGGAACGGTCCCAATAAACTTGGAAAAAAAGACTGGAAGATCTGTAAATCAGAGAAAGAATTGAGACCATCTAGACTACTGCATCGCTGCAATCGGCTAGAATACTCAGAAGAGCACAGGAGAGCTGAAGTGACTTGCTGTCACTCAGTCTCTAGTGAAATACCACCAGCTAACCCTGCTCTGAAAAACTCAAAAAGTGTGAAAATAATACTATTATTATTATTATTATTATTATTATTATTATTATTATTATTATTATTAATAATAATAATAATAATAATAATAATAATAATAATAATAATAATAATAATATGGACAAATATCTGGACCTTGCCAGAGAGCTGAAAAAGT
>CM042172.1:67000900-67020900 GCA_023376005.1 Doryteuthis pealeii | reverse complement strand
CTGTGAAAACGTAAGAAATATGGAAGCGAAGGCGGAAAAATTTTGAAATCGAAACGACAAATCAAACAGAGACAAATAAATAAAGAAACAAAACAAATAAATAAACAAAAATGAAAGAGAAAGCAGGAGAAATATCGAATATATAGAATATAGTGTGAGACGGGGAAAATAGATTGAAAGCTAGAAAGAAAGAAAAAGAGAAAAAGTCAGTTTGGAAGAATGGGAAAAAGGAAATAAAGACGAAGAAACAGAAGTGTGAAGATTAGAAGAATAAAAAGAAAAGAAAAAAAGAGAAGGAAACATTTGAAGGAATAAGAAAAGAAAATCAAGAAAGAAAAGCTAATAAATATGAAAGTGAAAGTGAAAGAGAAAGTAGAGAAATTTTGAAATTGAAACGAGACATCAAAACAAATACAAAGAAAGAAAAAAACAAAAAAGGAAAGAAAGAGCGGTAAAAATATATAATATATAGAATATCGTGTGAGACAGAGAAAGTGTTAGAATATCTTGAAAGAAAGCAAGAAAAGAAAGAAGGTAGTTAGGAAGAATAGGAAAAATGAAAGAAAAGGGACAAATAGCATTGCGAAAATTAGAAAAAGTAATGGAAGAAGAGAAGGAAAAAACAAAACAAAGGAAGAATGAAAGAAAAGCAAGAAAGAAAACATAAGAAATTTGTAAGTGAAAAGAGAGAAAATTTGAAATTGAAACGACAAATTAAACTAAGAGAAACAAACAAAAAGGGAAGAGAGATCAATTGATTATATTATATATATATATATATATATATATATATATATATATAATATATATATGAAAATGAAGGAAAAATGGAAAATATTGCAGTACGAAGATGAGAAAAGAAGAAAAAAGAAGGAAAAAATAAAGAGGAAGAAAAAAATAAGAAATAAAACTTAAGAAATATCAAAGTGAAAGTAGAGAAATTTTGAAATTGAAACTATAAATTCAAACAAAGAAAAAAAAAAAGAATGAAAGTAAGAACTGTAGAAATATCGAATATATAGAATATAGTAGGATACAGAGAAAATAGTAGGAAAGCTAGAAAGAAAAAAAACAGAGAAAAAAGTAAATTTGGAAGAATGGAAAAAAGGAAATAAAGACGAAGAAACAGCAGTGTGGAGATTATGAGAATAAAAAGAAAAAGAAAAAGGAAGGAAAAATAAAGGAATACGGAAATAAAATCAAGAGAGAAAAATTAACCAATGTGAAAGTGAAAGTAGAGAAATTTTGAAATTGAAACGAGACATCAAAACAAAGACAAAGAAAGAAACAAAAAGGAAAGAAAGAGCAGTAGAAATATCGAATATATAGAATATCGCGTGAGACAGAGAAAGTGGTAGGAAATCTTGAAAGAAAGCAAGAAAAGGAAGAAGGCAGTTAGGAAGAATAGGAAAAATGAAGGAAAAGGGACAAATAGCACTGCGAAAATTAGAAAAAGGAAAGGACGAAGAGAAGGAAAAAAACAAAACAAGGAAAGAATGAAAGAAGAGAAAGAAAGAAAACATATGAAATTAATAAGTGAAAAGATAGAAAATTTGAAATTGAAACGACAAATTAAACTAAGAGAAACAAACAAAAAGGGAAGAGAGAATATAGTGTGATATATATATATATATATATATATATATATATATATATATATATATATATATATATATATATATATATATATATATGGAAGGAAGAACATGAAAATGAAGGAAAAATGGAAAAATATTGCACTGCGAAGATTAGAAGAAGAAAAAAGAAGGAAAAAAGAAGGAAAAAATAAAGGAGGAAGAAAAGAAAAATTAGAAATAAAACTTAAGAAATATCAAAGTGAAAGTAGAGAAATTTTGAAATTCAAACAATAAATCCAAACAAAGAAAAAAAGAAATAAAAATGAAAGTAAGAACTATAGAATATATATAATTATAATGAGACAGAGAAAATAGATGGAAAGCTAGAAAGAAAGAAAAAGAGAAAAAAGTCACTTTGGAAGAATTAGAAAAATGAAAGAAATACGAAGAAATAACACTGTCAAGATTAGAAGAATAAAAAGAAAAAGAAATAGAAATAGAGAAGGAAAAATAAAGGAATAAAAAAAGAAAGAAAAGGAAGAAGAGAAGGAAAAAAGCAAAGGAAGAAGGAAAGAAAAACAATAAAGAAAATTCAAGAAATTTGGAATTGAAAAGAGACAAAATTTGGAATTGAAACGGCAAATCAAATTAAAAAAGGGAAGAGAGATCAATAGGATATATAGAATATAGTAGAAAAAAGAAAAAAAAGGAAAAAGATAAAGGAGGAAGAAAAAAAAAGAAATAAAACTTAAGAAATATCAAAGTGAAAGTAGAAAAATTTTGAAATTGAAACAATAAATCCAAACAAAGAAAAGAAAAGAAAGAAAAATGAAAGTAAAAGAAGTAGAAATATCGAAAAATATAGTGTGAGACAGAGAAAATAGATGGAAAGATAGAAAGAAAGAAAAAGAGAAAAAAGTCAGTCTCGAAGAATAGAAAAAAATGAAATAAAGACGAAGAAACGACACTGTGGAGATTAGAAGAATAAAGAGAAAAAGAAAAAGAAAAGGGATGGGAAAATAAAGAAATAAGGAAAGGAAATCAAGAGAGAAAAGTTAAGAAATGTTAATGTGAAAGTGAAAGTAGAGAATTTTTAAAATTGAAACGAGACATCAAAACAAATACAAAGGAAGAAAAGAAAAGAACAAAAAGGAAAGAAAGAGCTGTAGAAATATAGGATATAAAGTATGTATTGTGAAATGGAGAAAATAGAAGGAAAGCTAGAAAAAAAGAAAGAAAAGAAAGAAGGCAGATAGGAAGAACGGAGAAAGATAAAGGAATAAGGAAAGTATCCCTGCGGACATTAGAAGAAGAAAAAGAAAACGAAAAATGGAAGGAAAAAGCAAAGGAAGAAGGAAAGAAGAGTAAGAAAGAAAACTTAAGAAATCTGAAAATGAAAATAGAGGACTTTTAAAATCGAAACGACAAATCAAAACAAAGTATTAATAATGTAAATCAATTTTTATTAATAATTGGGGTTTAAATAAAAAATAAAATCATGGTGAATATGACGTAAATAACTAAGGCGATAATGACTTGAATAGTAATATAGTTTCGGTTACAGACAGACACAAACACAATCTCCATTACAATAAGATTTTATAATTGTTATTTTTATATATATGTTTATATTTCGAAAATTTTATATTGATAATATGGGTATCATTAATAAAAAATAAATTCCAATTCCGGATCTCTGTGGAGTGTGGTGCACCCCTTAATCCCCATTACTTTCATGTTCCTCTTGCCCGGAGTGGTAGTACCTGTTAGTGTTCGGTCTATGGGTTAAATTGTTAAAATATGAAAGTAAAGTTTGTTTGTTTATTGATTTTAACGCCATATCAACCCATCTGGGGTTATGTCATGCCTAACGATTAGGAAGTGATACATATCGTATATTTATATTTATATATTTTAGTTATTGGTTTTATCAATATGTTAGCATTATTGGGGATTATGTTGTATGGTATTGATTTGTTTCATGTCTATATTCTATGGTATCATTTTATTTCCCTCAAAAAGTACAGAGAATATCCTCCATGCTGAGATTTTCAAACAGTTCTTTCGTATCGTTTGCTTTAAAATAACGGTTTCTGATGTGAGCAAAAAATCTGCATTCCATGAATAAGTGTTTAACTGTCAAAGGTGTTTGACATGTTCCGCATTGTGGTTGTTGTTCTTTTTTGAGTATATAGGAATGCGTTAGTCTTGTATGACCAATGCATAATCGAGATACAATGACTTGTTCCTTTCTAGACTTCCTTAAAGTTTGTCTCCAGCCTCCCAAAGTGGGTTTGATTAATGTGGATGTTGTTATTCCGGTGTTAATGAGTTTAAAAAAGAATCGAATACCCGGCAAGAATGAATAAGTGAAAATGGTTAGTATGCGGATTAGTTCAGTCGGCAGAGCGACCGACTAGGAACCACAAGGTTCCGGGTTCGATAGCAGCCCACGCTAAAAGCTTATGAGTAAGTAACACAGGGACCTGTTCGTTAAAGTGAGAGACCGATTGTAGGTGTGGCGCCTCAACTCAGACGCCAAAACAATCTTGTTGGTCTAGTTATATTGAAAAAAGGATAGACTCCCTCGCTGTCTGGCTGATACCGATTCTAGGCCATCCCTACGACTTTAATTTTTATATATCCAAATATCCAACCAACCAACACTTTAATTTGAGAGCTTGATAACCCAATGCTTTCTCACAAGAAAGCAAAATCAAAAAGTCATTAAAATCGCATTTCTTTTGAATAAGCATAAGGCGTTACTTTGAGGCGTAACACAGATTCTCAAAGATACATAGTTCAAAGTTAACTGACCTGAAAATATGTAAAAGTTTTTAAATAAAATAACTGGTGCATTATATTCATTAATATATCAACACTAAAAATATCATTGGATTCGGTTAATTACCTGATTTTTGTTATTTTTTTTTCTTTCGGCGAGGTAACATACGATGGTGGAATTTAGGTGCGTTTAGTTCCAATTAACCAATGAATGAGCGAAAAAAGAGAGATGAGAGAAAGAAAATATATATATTGAAAAAGAAAGAGATGAGGAAGGGACTGGCAGGAAATAAGACCAACGAAGAAGGAAAGAAGAAAGAAGAAAAGAAGGAAGTAAGAAAAAGAGAACTCTGAAGTAAAAAAGAAAAAAAAAAGAAAGAAGGAAAGAAACAAATAAACAAAAAGAAAGAGAAAAGAGATGAAATAATAATGAAAAGGTTAAAAAGGAGAGAAAAGAGAAAGAAAGGGGAGACTGATAGGAAGTAAGATCAACGAAGAAGAAAGAACAAAAAGTGGAAGTAAGAAAAATAGAATACTGAAATAAACAAAAGACAAAACAAAGGAGGAAAGAAACAAAAAGAAAGAAATAAGAGAGATAAGAGAAAGAAAGACATATTGAAAAAACGATATAAGTAGGAAAAGAGGAAGAGGTATAATGAATAAGAAAAATACCTTAGAGAATTAAAAATGAACAACCAATGAAGATCAATTAAAAAGTGAAACCAAGTCAATAAATAAACAAAAATAAGAAAAAATTGAGAGAAAAAAAAAGGATGTTAGGTGTGTCGTAAGAAATCCAACAATTTGAAATCCAGAAAAAAATGGATTTCAAAATGGATAAGGTGCGTCCTTTGTCGATTTGAAGAAAAGAGAAATTCTCTCTCTCTCTCTCTCTCTCTCTCTCTCTCTCTCTCTAATATAATTATAATATATATATATATATATATATATATATATATATATATAATAGATAGATAGATAGATAGATAGATATTATCCAATTGCCGCTTTAAATTTTCCGTTGCAGTGGCATCAGTAAATAATCCAAAAGTGCTTAATATATTATTATAAACATAGAGCAGTAATAATACTAATAATATTAGTAATAGAGGAAAAATTATATATATATATATATATATAATATATATATTATATATACATATTTATTTATTTATTATTATTTTACAATGTTTCATAGATCAATGTTCATTATCAGCGACAGCGGTTTCATGCTAAAGGCAATCATCAGGCTGAGGAGCAAGATCCTATGGTGTTTGTTGGAGTTCTTTACTCAATGTCACATTTAGGATTGTAAATAAATGTGACATTGAGTAAAGAACTCCAACAAACACCATAGGATCTTGCTCCTCAGCCTGATGATTGCCTTTAGCATGAAACCGTGGTCGCTGATAATGAACATTGATCTATGAAAACATTGTAAAATAAATAAATAAATATTAGCTCTTACGAAAAACTGTGATTGAGCACTGTATTTTCTTTGTTTCATCGCAACAAAAATTTGTTTTTACATATACCTTATATATATATATATATATATATATATATATATATGTATCATTCAAGAAATAAAACTTAACAAATCGTCATCTGTTAAGTTTTCCTTTCATTGAAAGTTAAATATGGCTCTGTATATAATTTATTCATTGGTTATTATATATTGAGCTCTCTTAGGGATTTATAAAAATCCTTGTATGAGTATAGACGTTTGTACCTACAAGAGCATACAGTATGGTTGTACCGTGAGATTTCGTTGATCCCAAATAAAATCATACCTTACTTACCACCCATTTGAATTATATCACACACACACACACACACTGATATATATATATATTTATATATATATATTATATATATATATATATATATATATATATATATATATTGATATAGATAGATAGATAGATAGATAATGAATGACAACAAATAAGAAAAGTATATGCAGAAAAAGAGTGCTCCATGCTCGAATGCAGAGCGGTTTTAAGAACCTACAATAGATTATGGATAGCTTGATATCATTAAGGTTACAACACAATTCCATGTGAAATAAAACAATTTAAAATTCGGAGATACAAGAAAAGTGGTTATCAAGCGTTTGTGTGGCAAATGTGTGGTTCACGCGAGGTTAGATCTTTTTAACGCGGAGGGTGTTTATGCGAAAACACAACTCTGCTTAGGCATTTTTTACTTGACATTATTATGAGAAAAAGAAAAAATATTAAATAAGAAAAAATAAAATTATATATATATATTATATATATATATATATATATATTATATAATAAGGGTGTTCAATAAAAGTATCGAGAATTGAGTGTATTTACCAAGTAGAAATGAACAACATGAAACTTTTCGTAGGTGCAGAATATTCAACTTTAACTTATTACAATATATTTACTCGCGGTGGTTTACTGATGTCTTTCATCTTGAGTATCATTGATAGTAAGATCTTCTAGGATGTTTCTGGTATTCAAGCAAATATTAACACTGACTCGTATATATAGTATATATATATATATATAATATATATATATGTGTGTATGTTATTATTAGAGTAAAGTCAACCGGGGGGACCAAAGTCAATTAGCCAGACAGCGAGAGAATCTAACCTCTTTCATTAGCGCTGACCAAGGAATTGGTTTGGGCATCTGGATGGTAGTGCCACATCCTACGCATCTTCTTGACTGTACGCTGTGCCACTCATATACCTGAGTTGGCAGGGCCTGGGGTCAAAACTGGAACTTGTGGGTTCATAGTCGAACGCTCTACTGACAGAAGTTAAAACACGACGGACAGGAGCAGAGAGAGAGAGAGAGAGGGGGGGTGATAATAATAAGAGCGAGTGGGTGAAAGGGAGTGAGGGGATAGAGAGGCCACAGAAGAAAGAACCAAGCAAAAGAAAACGGAAGTAGAAAGCATTATGGGAATTGTAATTTGCGAGGGACAATATTGAGGAAAAGTTGTATCGACTTTTACAGGTAAAAACATCTTTTAATATGAGTTATGATAGACCTGGCCTTTCTTGTTTAACTAAGAAATAAAAGACATGAAGAGAAATACTAGAATGGATCTTAGTTTAAATACAATAAAATCGACAGAAGATTAAAACAAAAAAAAATTGACGGGTAAGTCATAAAAAAACAAGAAAAGAAAAAAAAGACGAGCTCGAAAAATCTTCTGTCCATCTCAGTATTTTCTTCATTTTTTTTCTGCTTTTCATTAGTTCTGTCCGGCCTTGTAGGATTTTTCTTTTCTTTTTTTTTTTCTAACCCAACCTTGTCTTAATTACTTATTTCATTTGCTTGTTAACATTTTTTAATGTTTACTGTGAGATTTTCCGTTCTTTTTTATTATTTCAAAGTTTTTTGTTTTCTTTCGTGATGTCAATGTTTTTTTCTTTTCGATGCAATTTATTTCTTTAACCTTCAAATGATGCAGACAGAACTTTCCAGCTTCACGTTTCTCGTTATCCTCAACTCTGTCATTGCACCTACTCTATATTTTGCTAACTTCTATCTTCTCTCTCTCTCCTCTCTCTCTCTCTCTCATCTCTCCTCTCATCTCCTCTCTTACTGCTCATATATAAATATATATATAATATTATATATATATATGAACGTCGTACTCCGTAACCAATGTTTTTAATGAAAAAGTTGATTCGTTCGTAATCAAAGATACTCCTGGTTTTATCAATTGCATTCTTTTGGACTATGATAAAAAACAGCATGTTTTAGACTTATTTGGACTATTTGTCCCTCATCATCATTCGTTATTGGACACTTCGGTCTCTGTGCGCCCTCGCGCTTGTTCAGGTATTTCTTTTGTCGACTGCGGGAACCTTCTTGTAATTGGGAGCGCATTACGGAACTTTGAACTTAACCCATTTATTTAAGTCCACGGGGGTATCCTGTTTCCTCATGTCCGCTAACTATGAGGCTGGGGTACAGGTGTAGCTGTTGTTAATTATTATTTTAATGTTACGCTGCTCTTGGCCTGAACTGCAATCTAAAGATAACTGTCACTGGTTAACCTTACGTACCTTATCCACTAGGCTATGTGTCTTTTTTGACAAAAATATCTTTAGGTAAAACTTAATTCACTGCATGAAAATCTAGACCAAATAGAATATATAGGCAGTGAAAATTGAATCTCAGTTTTTCACCAAGCTCTCGAGGCATGGTCAAGTGTCTATCGTTCATGTTCTTCATTTAGCTCTGCGATTCACAAGAACGGCAAAATCTCTTCGATGATAAGGTTTTTTTGTTTTCTGTTAATTAATACTAGGTTGAAATTGGCTTCGCGCTCGCACTCGCGCACAATTTTTATGCCTCTTTTTCTAGGAAATATTCTTAAAGCACTTACTGGATAGCAGGTTCCTGTTTCAACTTCCGGCCTCGCCAACCCAGAGTAGCCCAGGGATCTGTGCGGTAAAGTGAGGAGCTGATGGTAGATGTTAACGCTCCACTTCAGATGTTAAAACAATCTACTTGGTCTACGCACTATTGCAAGGGGAAAGACTCCCTGCTGATTGGCTGATACGACTTTAGGCCAGCCACGACATATGGCCAAGTGTGTTTAGCCAGTCCGGTAGAGCGTTCGGGTAGGATATCACGTTTTCCTGGCTGTTAATACGCCCTCGCCAACCTCATCGTATGAATAGCACAGTGATTCTGTAGCGGTAAAGTGAGGGTCTGATGGTAGGGTCGGCGTCCCACCTCAGACACTAACAAACAATCTCCTGTGGTCTAGGTGCTAGGGAAAAGGGGATAGACTCCTCGCTTATTTAGGCCACCCGAACAGTTTTACTTTATAGTGGACAAGTTTCCATATACTATCAAACTTTGTCTCGAAATATATGGCAATTATTAGGGAGGTTGCTCCAGCACAAGTGATGTTTCTTCTGGGCCAGGAATCTCGGATACTCAGGGCAGGGTGGAAGGTGCATTGTTTCATGGTGAAGCACCACAAGTTGTCCTGCCACAACTCTCGCTTCTTCTCGCACTAAACGAAGAAACACCTCAGTATCTCTTTTGTAGACCCATGCTGTTGATCATTTAAAGGAGGAAACTAAATATTTGTAGTTTGGGTTTGAAACGAGATCTTTTGTGTTACACCAGTCCTAGAGCGCCCCTGTTTGTCTGGGGCATTAGAATACACCAACTGCACTACTGAAGAGGGGTAAGGCTCCCTCCTAATGGTGAATGCTTAAGGACGAAATCCTGTGATGAGCAGTCCATTACATGCAACATTCCTACTTAGAGCCGTCTTGGCTAGATGGGCGATTAAGAGGCCCGCTCAGATCATCGGCTGTTCGTGTCCACGCTCTTGTACCTAATTATGTCCCACCCTATCACCTTAATGGCAATCCAATCTTTTTTTATTATATATGTCTCGAAGGAGTGGCTTGAGGGTCTTCATGTCGAGGGAATTAAACTCTAGATCATTTCAGTTTGGAGTCGGGGAATGTGGAGCTTCATTGACATTGGCTCCCTGGTCCCACTCTGACTCGGAGTGGTAGTACCTGTTAGGGTACCATCTATGGGTTAAAATAGAAAAATATGCTAATCTTACATAAATACAAGGGCAGTTGTGGTGAATCTGTATATCTGGAGGCAACTTCGAAAATAAAACAATTAACGACAAAGTAAATATATTATCACATTAAATATCACCAGGGCTGGTTTTTATAAGAGCTTTAATGGAGATTTGGATTTAATTCATGAAGATATGTAAACCATAACATTTAGTGATAACAACATGGCTTTGTTTTCCCAATCTTGATATCTGTAGACATAAATTTCTATTTTCAGAGTGCTGGATCACGGCACAGGTCTTTTTTACGTAGGGATTTTATTTGGGGATCAGCGGGGATCCAACTAACAATTCAGTATATATGGATCTGTGACAGACTACTTTTACAAAAATCACCCTTACCAAGCCGCGTCGGTAACCACTTCTAGTAAAAATAATGAGTATCTTATTAGAATTAATTTATTTCAAATTTGGACGCATTGCTTTAGGCACCGTCTTTTGCTTTTCCTGATTCATATGAGTACAATTTTTTTCATTTCACCATCAACATCCGTGTTGTTTGTTCAGGGGTTAGGGTTAGTTTTTATATTTTAAAAAACCTGAAAACGGGTATCACTTAACCTTTTTCATCGTAAATCCTCCCATTAAATAACTTGAACTCCATTTTTATGTTCTGTGTTTTTTGCAATAAATGTTTTCTTTTTCTTGTACCGTTATGTTACAATAACTAAATATATTTTCTTTATTCTATTCTTTAACAAATAAAGAAAAATATTTTAGTATTGTAAAATTAGACGGTGCAGAAATAAAATCATTTTTGCAAAAACACGGACATAAAATGAGGGTGCAGTTTATTTTATGGTAGGAATTTACGAGAAACAAATTAAGGTCACGATCGTTGTTAAGCAAACAACCTAAAGGTAATTTTGGCTCCAAAATAATTGTCGGCATTTCGAATAAACCTCTGAGGTCTGATAATGGCCGGTAAAACGAAATAAAGAATATATTTGTTATTGTAAATAACGGTGAGAACATAAAAACATTTTATTGCAAAAACACGGTACATAAAAATGAGGGTTCTAGTTTATCTTATGGTAGGAATTTACGAGGAAAAGTAAATTTGCCGAAATCGCTCTGTTAACAACCACCTAAAGGTGCATTTGGTCCAATAATCTTGTCGGGCATTAGATAAACGCTCTGAGGTTGATATACGTAAAACGAATCCAGAACTAAACCGAATACTGGATGGACGTTAGCGTTCTTTTTTTTTTTAACTTTAAGGTGGGATTACATTTGGCTGAGTAGGTTAGGTATGTATGTAGGTAATTTAGTTGTTATATTTCTTTGAATTATCTACTTTACATAAGCTCCTTTCTCTATGCGAATTCCCCTCAATCAGATTTGCCCCTGCCTTCTTCCCATTTCGCTTCTCCTATTATTCGGCTCTCGCCGCCAACGGCCACCCCCACTTAACCTGACCAAACTTTTCAATCTCCTACGCTTTCTTAATATGACAGTTTCCGTCGGCGTAAGTCTCCGATGTCAAAACGTACGCTTACTCAATCACGTCACTTTCACGTCATTTGGCGTCAAATCACGTTTTAGCAAACCGTGTCGTAAAAATTAGTCATCTCGCCCCCCAAAAAAAAAGGGCGGCATGAATAGGTGAGAGTAGGAGGATTTCGCGTAATATGGTTTACTTCTTATTCATTTTACTTATGTTTCTGCTTTGATATACGACTAGAAGCCACGAAGTGGTACAATGTCCTAACAGGCAAGGAGATAGGTATCAATTGGGAGATTTCAATTGTGTTAGCCTCTTGTATTGGTTTACGTTCGCCATTTTGACAGTAAAGTGATAGGTAAAAGTGGGAGTGAGGGGGGGAGTTGAAAGGAAAGGGAGAAGTGGTGTTGGGAGGGGGGAAGGGGGGAATAAAAATGAGAAAATTGAGAGAAGGAAAAATAATTAAGGTGGACTACAGTTAAGGTTAACTAAGGTTTTAGAGAGATTAAAAGTTATACAGAGAGAGAGAGAGAGAGAGAAACGAGAGAGAGAAGAGAGAGAGGGAGGGAAGAGGGGGGGAGATAGGGGAAGGGAGAGAGAATAAATTTGCAGAGGGAGAGTGAGAAAGGGGGGAGAGAGAGAGAGTGAGAAAGAGAAAGGTTTATAAAAGGTTTAAGAGAGCTTAAAACAGTTTATCGCATACACAAAATGAGCGAAAGTGAGAGATAGTCTCTCTCTCTCTCTCTTCTCTCTCTCTCTCTCTCTCTTTCTCTCTCTATCTATCTCTATCTCTATTTCTCTGTGGGTGGGTGTGAGAGAGAGAGAGATGGGGAGAGAGAGAGAAAGAGTGAGAAAGTGAGTGAGAGATAGAGAACAAATGAAAATAAAATAAAGAACAAAGGATACGTTAAGAGAGATGGAGGAAGAGAGAGGAAAGACAAAGAGATAGACAGAAAGGGAGTGGGAGGGGGAGAGCGAGGAAGAAAGAGAAAAGAAGAGAGACGGGTAAGAGAGCAAAGAAAAGGGAGAGAGTGGTGAAAGAAAAGAGTGAGAGAGAGAGTGTGGTGTGTGGTGTGTGTGTGAATGAAAGCAAATAAGAAACAAGGAATACGCTTCAAGAAAAGAAGATACGCGGGAATGTGAAGTTGAAAGAAAAGAATTAGAAATCGGGGAGAAAAGGAAGGAAAAGGAATGAAGAATTGAGGAGAATGCGATGATAACGATGGATTCTAAAGGTTTATTAAAAGTTTAGGAGAGATTAATTGTTATACACACAAAGTGAGCGAGAGAGAGAGAGAGAGGGAGAGAGAGGAAGAGAGAGAGAAAGAAAGAGAGAGAAGGGAAGAGAGAGAGGGAGAAGAAACGAAAGAAGAATAAGAAGAACATCACAACAACACAACAAGATGGCAAAAGAGCCAAAATAAATCTGTTAGTAGAAGAGAGAGAGAGAGAGAGAGAGAGAGTTAGAGAGAGAGAGAGAGAGAGAGAGAGAGAGGAGAGAGAGAGCAATGAAATAAAATAAAGAGGCAAAGGGTACGTTAAAAGAAAAACAAATATCACGCTGAGATTGTGGAGTTAAAAGAAAAGAATAAAAATCGGGGGAAGAAGAAAGGAAATTAAGAAGATGGATACTAAAGGTTTATGATAGATTTAATATTAAAGTGAGGGAGAAAGAGACAGAGACAGAGACAGAGAAGAAAGAGAGGAAGAGAGAAAGAGAGAGAAGTAAGAAGATGGCAAAAGAACCAAAGAAAATCTGTTAGAGAGAGAGAGAGAGAGTAGAGAGGAGAGAGAGGAGAGAGAGAGAGAGAGTCAGACAGAGAGAGAAAGAGATGAGAGAGAGAGAGAGAGAGACATAGAAAGAAAGAAGAAAGAAGAAAGAAATAGAGAGGAGGAAAGATGGCAAAGAGCCAAGACTCTGTTAGAGAGGAGACAGCAGAAAGAGAGAGAAGAGAGAGAGAGAGAAGAGAGAGAGAGAGAAGGAATTGAAGGGGAGGAGAGAGATAAAGAACGATGGCAAGAGAAAAAAGGAAAATCTGTTAGAGAGAGAGAGAGAGAAAAGAGAAGAGAGGGGGTGAAGAAAGAAGGAAAACGAAAGAAAGAAGAAAGAAAGAAGAGTGTGTGAAGTGGTACAAATAAAAGGGACAAAGGAAGAAAATCATACGTAAAAAGGAAAAGATAATGAAGAAACAATATTAAGTGGGGTTAAATCTTCATGAGATAGAAGTTAACTCAAAGTAAAAATAAACGAAAGCAAAGTATAAACATAAATTTATGAAAAGAAATTAATCTCGATCAAAAAATAAAAGGAAGGAAATTAGACGAAAAAAGATTAGAAGAAATGAAGAAAATTGAACGAGTATGAAAAAGAGAAAATATAAGATTCATAAAGAGGAAAAAACGAAGATATATTGAAAAAAAAAGAAAGAAAATCGGAATAAAGAAGAAGAAAAAAATGAAATAAGGAGATGAATCAGAGCATTGAACGAATAAAAAAGGAGAAAATTCAAGATTTATAAGAAGAAGAAAAGAAAGTAAAGATATAAATAAAAGAAAGAAAGAAAGAAAAAATCGGAAATAAAGAGAGAAAGAGATAAATGAATAAAGAGAATTAATCAGGAAATTGAATGAATATAAAAGAGAAAATACAAGATTTTGAGAATGAAGAAAATGATTGAAGGGAAAAAGAAATACAAAATAAAGAAAGAAAGAGAGGACCAAAAAAAGAAATACAGAAAGAGAGAATGCATAGAAAGATAAGTAGGCTAATTAAAGCAGTATAAAAACGAAAATAACAAGATTTTAAGAAAGAGGAAAATGAAAGAAGAAATATTAGAAATAATGATTAAATTGATAAAGAAGGAAAGAAAAGAAAAAGGTGAAAATATGAAGTTTTTAAGAAAAAAGAAGAAATGAAAACAAATGAAGAAATACTGAAAGAAAGAAAAGAAGTAAGGATACAGAGAAAGAGAAAATGAATAAATGGAATAAATTAGAAAAAAATGAGCGAATATAAAAAGAAAAAATAGATTTAAAAGAAAGAAGGTTAAAAAGAAGGAAAAAGAGACAAAGAAAGAAAGAAAGAAAGAAAGAAAGAAGGAGAAAGGAAAATAAAGAAAGAAGGATAGAAAAAGAAGGATCGAAAGAAAGAAGAAAGAAAGAAAGAAAGAAAGATTGAAGGTAGAAAAGAATGATGGAAAGAGATATAGATAGAAAAAAAGAAAGAAAGAAAAAGAAAAAAGACAGAAGGAAGAAGAAAAGAAAAGATAGAAAAGAGAATGGAAGAGAGAAAGAAAGAAAGCAGAAGAAAGAAGGAAAACAGTAAAAAGAAAAGATGATAGAAAAGAAAGATGGTAAGAGATACAGAAAGAAAGAAAAAAAGGAACATAGGAAGAAAGAAAGAAAGGAAGGTTGAAGGAAAGAAAGAAAGAAAGATAAAAAAGTAGGATGGAAAGAGATAAAGAAAGAAAGAAAGATAGATAGAAAGAAGTAAAACAGAAAAAAAACGATTGAAAAAGATGGAAAGAGATAAATAACGAAAAGAGCAAGAAGAAGAAAGAAAGAAGAAAGAAAGAAAGAAAGAAAGAAGAAAGTAGGAAACAGAAAAAAAAGGAAATTGATAAGAAGGATGGAAAAAGATAAAGACAAGAGAAAAACAGAAGTAGAAAAGAAGAAAGAAGAAAAGAAAGGAAAGAAAGAAAGGGGGAAACAGAAGAAAGAAGGAGATATAAAGAAGGAGGAAAGAAAGAAAAAGCAAGAAGAAAGAAAAAAGAAGAAGAAAGATAGAAAGAGGGAGAGTAGAAAAAAAGAAAGGATAGAAAGAGGATGGAAAGAGATAAAGAAAGAAAGGGAAGAATAAAGAAAGAAAGAAAGAAGATGCTAAGAGACACAGAAAGAAGAACATAGGAAGAAGAAGAAAGAAAAGAAAGAAAAGAAGAAAGAAAAAAGAAAAAAAGAAAGGATAAAAAGAAGGATGGAAAGAAAGAAAGAAGAAAGAAAGAAAAAAAGATAGATAGATAGATAGAAAGAAAGAAGGAAAACACAAAAAAGAAAGGATAGAAAAAGAAGGATGGAAAAAGATAAAGAAAGAAAAAAGCAAGAAGAAAGAAAGAAGAGAAGAGAAAAGAAGAAGGAAAACAGAAGAAAGAAAGGATTGATAAAGAAGGATGGAAAGAGATAAAGAACGAAAAAAGCAAGAAGAAAGAAAGAAAGAAAGAAAGAAAGAAGGAAAACAGAAAAAGAAAGGATAGAAAAAGAAGGGTGGAAATAGATAAAGAAAGACAAAAACAAGAATAAAGAAAGAAAGAAAGAAGAGAAGGAAGGAAGAAAGAAAGGACTTACAAAGAAGGATGGAAAAGGGAACCAAAACCAAAACTAAATGGCCAATCTAAAGACAAACAAAAAAACAAAACAAAACGAACGACTCAAAGACACTGAACGACAAACAGAACGAACTGAAGAAGGAATGCTGCAAGTTGAAAACCAATGAAAGATAGAATGAAATCTTAGATGTGCCAATGAAAAACAAAAGAAAATGAAAGCAAAACTAAAAAGCAGCAACGCCTGGCCATTTAGGATTATTGCAACTCCATCTTGCAGATGCCGATGGCTAAACGGATTATATCCCTTTTTGTTGTATTAAGACCGCAGATTTGTCGCAAGCGCTTCTGAGGATTAGCTGCAACGCGGCAGGTAATGTGATGATGCAAGACTCTACTCATCCGATATTACTTAGAAACACACAGCCGCAATATGGTTCCCGTTGATCTCTCGACGCGTAACATAAAATGTCTATCTGGGTACTTAAGAAGAAAAACCTAAGCACCTCGACATATTCATTGAATTATAGTAGTCCCCCCTCTCTCTCTCTCTTCTCTCTCTCTCTCTCTCTCTCTCTCTCTCTCTCTCTCCCAGTATAATATTGCATACTGTTTTGTGTATGGGTGAATGAAGTAAAATTCAGAGGTAGAAATCGAGTTAGAAAGAATCCTTCTTATTCCACTCCGTTCAAAAACTTAATAAGTAGATCTCCCGCTCAATTCATAACACATAATTATATATCCGCTTGTCGTGAGGTTTAGAATACGGTGATTGTATCCCTTGTAGAATATAAAGATGTCTAACTGGTAAAATTTTTTTTAAAATTTTGTCAATGTCAAAAATATTTTTATCCTTTTACAGTCTAAAAAGGGTGTGGATACATATATATATATATATATATATATATATATATATATATATATATATTTACCAACCCCTCCGCAGGAGCAGGATGCGACACAAGGTCAATTTCTTAAGCGGAGTTTAACAGGATTGAATTCAGAGTTTTCCTTCTCCTAGACCGGGTTGCCTACCAAGGTTAAAGAGCCCAGTCTGCCCTACTATTTATCATAGCTGGAGGGAGAGTATATATATATATATATATATATAGCCACAAGAGAAAGAGAAAGGGGTCATCATATGTAATGAAATAGGAAAAGGAAATATATGGATGCAGGCTATGACCAGCCTTGTAGTGCCATTACAAAAAGGGGTGAACTGGGTATGACACTAAACTGTATTTGATGGTGAGGCTCTTGTTTTGTAGTTCTGAGGAGTTTCGAGTTCTATTTCCTTGCCATTATTCTCAGGTCCACTCTGATTGATTTTAACGGCATATCAACCCATCCAGGGTTATTTTATGCCAAGCAGTAGTATTTCTCTGAATGTTTGAGATGAGGCTTGATGATTAGTATCATCTGCGTTATTCGGACTATTGTCCTCATATTTAGCGGAATGAGAACAGGATACCCCCGTGGACTGAATAAAGGATTAGGTTCAAAGATCTGTGATGGCTCCCGATGACGACAAGAAAGTTCCCGAGTTCGGAAATAAGGTTCCCGAGTCCGAGAAGGTTCCCAAATTCGACAAGAAATACCTGAAGAAGGCCGGAGGGCATATCAGCCGAAACGTTGTACAGATAGCAATATAGATGAGGACAATAGTCCGAATAACGCAGATAATACTAATCGCCAAGCAGTAGGTTTTGAAAGATGGTTAAATTTATTACGTGTTTTTTCAAGAATTGTTATTGATTTTGACAGTAGGTTGTGTGCAGTTTTTGTTGCTAAGTGGATTGGAAATCAGTTTATGGGATAAGTTTAGAGGGTAAAGTTCAAGTTAGTTATAACTGATAGTTTGGTAGAAATATTTTTAACAATCTTTATATACATTTTTTTCTATTTAACTCACAGATTGGACCTTAACATGTACTACCACTCCGGGTCAGAGTGGTTAACTCTGAATGATAATAACTGGTAGAAATCCCATCTATGGCTGTAAGGAATTTCTTTAAAATGATCATATTCGATTGGACCCTGTGCAAAAAAAACAACTTTCTGAAGGAAAAGATTACACAAAAATATGAATATGAACGTAATTCCTTAGAGTCGAGGCTTAAAATAACCCTAGACTAGTTGACATGTCATTATAAACAATAAATCTCAATTTTTATTTAAAATAACCCTATCTGCATTTCTCTTCTGATTAAATAAAAACTATTTTAATATAAATATAATGTCTTTAATATAAAAACGTTATTGTTACCTGTACAACGTTTCACTGGATGCGCCCTCCGGCCTTATTCAGGTATTTCTTGTCGGACTCTGGAAATAGTAGGGCAGACTGGGCTCTTTAATCTGGGTATGGCAACTCTGAACTCAACCCACTTGTACTCTGCTTAAAAAATTGACCTTGTCACATTCTGCTCACGGTGTTGGGTCTGGATCATAGTGTCACAAAGAGTAATCAGCAGTTATTGTTTTAAGTTCAGAATAATTTATATTTTTAGTCTTGTTGAGATTATCTTCCCTTTGCCTGGAAGAGTTATCTTCCCGCTGGGATTTCCGTGCCGACCACCAGGAGGTCTGTTATTTAAGCGCGAGGTTCAAACACTTCTGCGTCTTTTGGTGCTTCTTCTCAACCAACTCACATGGGCTAGACACTGTCTACCCCTTTCTCGGTGGGAGCTTCTGCCCCTACCGTCACTAGTAAGTGAATTATATGGCATGGACTATCCTTAATCCTATATCTTTAACTTCTATATGTTATATGTACATTTAGGTAAAAAAAGTTACAAAAGATATAAAATTTTAGAATTTAGTCATGTATTTGAGATGTTCAAAATGTTCCCCTTCATGTTCATGTTCCATACAATTCTGAACTCTACCAGCAACATTTTACAAAACTTTTTGACACATTTCAATCGTAATTTTCATGAAATTTATCTGAAATTCATTCTTTAATTCTGGAATTGGGTTTCAGCTTAAGATTGTAAACCTGGTCTTTCAATACACGCCCACAAAAAAAGTCAGGTGGTGTTAGGTCTGGTGAACGTGATGGCCATTCAATTGGTCCTCTTCATCCATCCATCTACTTCAAATTTACAAAAAGGGCGTTACTTATGCAGCACCCTCTATATATATTGTGTGTGTGTGTGTGTGTGTGTGTGTTTATATGTCTATAACATATATTTTTGATTTTTACTTACACTTTGCTCTAATCCTCATGAAAATATATATCATAGACATATATAACACACACACAACACCACACACACACACATATATATTATATATTATATATTATATATATATATATATATATATATCTGAAAATTCTACATACCTAAATATTGTATTCCATTCATGAATGTCCTTTTATTATATCTTATTTGTATCTTGTATTCACATTATATATTGTTCCATGTGCCTGTAATTAAGGTCCATCTTGTTATATGTTTAACACCTTGTCGGAGTTTGTTTCGTTCAACAAGTTATAACATTATTATAACCAATCTTACGTCTGATGCATAATATCCGATATTCTCTACGGGATTTTAGGTTTGTTTTGTTTTACGACAGTTCCTCCTTTTTGGGGTTGTTTATGTCGAAGTCCGTCTTTTTTTTTTCAAGCATTTATGAGGTAGGTATTTATCTAACCCGTTCAGCACTTATACTGTTATATATTTCCGTGGGGATTTTTATGGGGTAAGCAGCGCGGATCTCACTCGCAATAAGTAATAATAGATCTGCGAGACTAGCTTTTTAAAAATCACCCCTCTACCCAGGCGACGCCGGGTAGCCACTTCTAGTTATTATTATAAAATGAAGTATGTATTTATCCAATCCTTTAAGTTATATTTATGAAGATATTTAAAAATACAAATTTTGAAAAGTAACAGAAGGGAAACTAATTTGCGTGTTATTTTGTTTATCTTTTTTATGGTTTCTTTTCGCTTTGAAATATGACATTGATTGATTGAATTAATTGCATCATTTATATCTTAATCCTTTTTTAAATTGTAAATCATTGAATGAAAATTTCTTACTATATTGTTATATATTTCCGTAGGGATTTTTTTATGGAGCAAGCAGCGTGGATCTCACTCGCGATAAGTAATAATGGATCTGCGTGACTAACTTTTAAAAGATTCCGCTTCTAGCCAGGCGACGCCCGGGTAGCCAATTCTAGTTTAATTAAAAATAAATGATAACATTGTTGCAAGAATGAAGAAAGAATGAAATAGGAAAGAATGAAATAAA
>CM042172.1:66963400-66995900 GCA_023376005.1 Doryteuthis pealeii | reverse complement strand
ACACACTTCCTGTGCTCACACGCAGCCGCCATTGTTGTTGTTTGTTTCATCTCCTATTGACTCTCTCCTCTCTCTCCTCTCTCTCTCTCTCTCTCTCTCTCCTCTCTCTCTCTCTCTCTCTCTCTCCAGTGTTTTAACCATGCTACAGGTGTCGAATTTGACTCTGGGCTGCCTTACTGTGTAATTAAGGTCTCATTTCGCGTCGGTTTTTCTCTTCACAGGCTAATTTTCCTGATTTTTCGGGGGGAGAAAAGAAATAGAAAGAAAACATACACAGTTTGTCGTAAGTATCGTATATTCATGAGCACACGTGCGTACGCATTCATATATGCAGATTAAGCAGCTGAGTACTTTCTTTTAAACAAATTGTTTTACTTCGTTTTATATTTTGGTGGTAGCAAGAAAAAGGTATGAGGAAGCCTTTTTTTTTTAAAGATTACAGTATCCTCCAACTGACCGTACTCAGTACTTTAATCATGACTTTTTTAAAACCCGAAACGTGTTCATCAGTGCAATGTCAATTATTGATTTTAACGGCATGTCAACCTGTCTAGGGTTATTCTATACCAAGAACTTAGAGAATCATAATCAGTGTACGTTCATATGTCCATTTTTGGGACCATATGACCCCTTTTTAAACTCGATTAAGAAAGGACACCTAACCCTGATCCCTAACCCTAACCCCTAAAAAACAACCGGATATTCACGGTGTAAATGAAAAACATGTCCTTTCTTAATCGAGATTTAAAAAGGGGTGCCTTAAGGTCATATGGTCCCATTTTTGTTTTCTTCTACAAGGATGGATTTGGCATTAAATGCTATTAAACAGAGAAACCAAGCAAACAATACCCTCAGAATAGATATCGAATACATATTTGATGAAAATGTCTTCCTGCTAGAAACAGATAGACCTAAAAACAATATTAAGGTAATGGGCAATTGGATTAATCTATTAATAATGGAGATCGCTTCCGGTTTTTGTCTATAACAAACATTACGTCACGTCACATTGCCCAAAATGGTCATAACATAGAATAAATACACTCAAAATTTGAACATGCAACATTAGACAGTCCTCATTGTTTTTTTTAAACAAGTTTTAATAAATACATAACTGGTATTATATATAGTTTGCTTTATTTTAATACATATTTAAATTTACATTTCAAATTGTTTTATTTTTTAATCCTTTAATGAATTTGATGATTTTACTTACTTAGGGTACAAACTCGCTGACATTGAATTTTTTACTCCCAATCCTCAGGCAATATGTTTCAAAAATCTATTTTACATCGCCCGGAGGCCGTTTTTCATTTTTCTAGTCATATTAATATAGATTATTAATAGCAACGAGAATATCAAGCAAATTGTTTATTTTTACATGATTCACTTTCACTCAGGAACACATAGCAAAATAGGTTTTCTTTGATATGATACTAAATTGGAACTGGTGGTGTGGTTTCAGTTCTGGAGCTCTGGGGAGTTTATTGTTATTCCTTTGTTGCCATGACCCATAGGGCCACTCTGACCCGGAGTGGCAGTACCCATAAACTTTCGATTAATGATCAAAGAGATGTCTTTGAAAAGTGTTAGCAATAGAAAGGAATTCGTGAAACTATATAACTTGTGCAAACAAAAAGTTGTCATCAAATAAAACCATCAATATTTGATAGAATAGTTGAGGCTATTTTATTATAGGCACATTATTTGCATTAAGAATAGTTAAAGAATCTACAATTGCTTAATAAGGATTAATAAGGATTAATAAGTCGGTAGACCGTTCCGCTAGAAACTACAAGGTTCCTAGTTCGATACCGGCCCTCGCCAACTCAGCGTATGAGTAGCACAGGGAACTGTAAGGTAACGTAATGAACTGGTGGTAGGTGTAGCGCTCCACCTCAGACGCAAAAGCAATCTCCTTGGTCTAGCGCTAGTTAAAACGGGGATAGTCTCCCTCGCTGATTGGCTGATACCGACTTTAGGACAACCCGACGACTTTACTTTTTTTACTTGATACTATGGACTTGCTAGCATATTATTGGTGTTAGATAGAAATAATTTAAACCACATAATTGTAAAAACAGATGAGAACTAACAAATAGGAATAGTTACTTTAAACCATATAATTGTGTATAAATTATTAGTATTGTATATGAATAATTAATACAACCTAACTACAAAAATAGATGATTATTATAGTCATATAAAAACGTGCGATTAAAAAATGGTTAAAGTAGTACGTTGAAAATCTAAATAGTTATGGTTATAATCAACATTTACAAATAAAAAAAGTTTTATAATTTGCTTGAATCATTGTGTTTATATTGGTTTGGTGGTTGATTTTGAAGGTTTCTGATGAAGGGATCTTTATCCCGAAATATTAAGAATAAATCAAAGGTAAACAAACATCATTGTTACCTCATCTTTTCTACACTGGCATTGTGATAGCCTTCCAAAACCAACCTCCAAACCAAATTTAAAAAATCGGCATTAAATAACCCATTATTTGAAATGCCGTTAAACAAATAAACTAAACCATTCTTTTAGAATATATTTTACATGTAAAATCAAGCCTGTCAAACAGAACAGTTTAAAAGGATTGTGAAATACATTTTCACTTAAGAGAGAGATACTGCAACTGAGGTTTGAATTATAATGAATCAACCATCAGTTTTGTACTTTGCTTGCGGCGGGAGAGCCACTGTGAGTGGCTAAAAGTAGGCAAAGAGTAAATTCATATATTCAGTAGTCATTTTATTCTTCTTTTAAATTATAACTTTAGTAGTTCTGTAATATTGAAAGAAAATACAATTACCTATATATTTAGAAACAATAATTAGAAAACATTATCTATATTTTTTATAAGCAACATTTAAGAGCAAAAAAAAAATGGTTTCAATTTATTTTACATAAAATATAACTCCTGTAAGAGATGCCATTGTATTGCCTTATATGAGGTATAGCCGAAAAGTTCATAGACTGACCAAGATACTCTCAGGGTTTATTTTTCAACAATGTTTGAATGTTTAGAACGATTGTGTACCTGAATATATGGGCTCTTCAAACATTAATTATTAGAACAACATCCGAGGTCCTTACTTGTAAAAAAAATGATTTCAAATAATTCTTACTTAAAGTATATAATTCTTTGGAAAGCAACTTAAATAAGCTAACAAGGGTTGGTATGTATTAAAACCAATTACAACCGTATATACGTGTCAAGCATAAAAAAGGGTGAATATGATAAATCATATACAGTGATACCTTAAATTACGAGTTTTAAATGATATAAAAATATATTATAAAAATATATATCATAAAAAAATACAAATAAATAAAATTAGGGCAATAAATTACCCATGACTAGTTCATATGCCGTTAAACTGAACCAAATCATTATTGTATTCTTTTAAATAACTTATTAGTTGAAATGCCGTTAAACAAATAAACTAAACCATTCTTTTATAATATGATATTTTACATGTAAAATCAAACCTGTCAAACAGAACAGTTTAAGATAATGTTTAAAAGGATTGTGAACTACATTTACACTTAAAACATAGATATTTCAACTGAGGTATAGTGTTTTCTTTTTTAGAAGGATTGTATACCTGAATATATGGACTCTTCAAACATTTATATTAGAACAACATCTGAGGTGCTTAAAAAAATGATTTTAAAAAATAGTTACTTGAAATCATTTAATTCGTTGCAAAGAAATTTAAATAAGCTAACAAGTGTTGGTATGCCTTAAAAATAACTACAACCGTATTTACGTGTCAACCACAGAATATGGTGTATCTTATTATAATGGAGATTGTGTATTTGTCTGTCTGTAACCGAAACTAAATCACTACTCAAGTCACAATTCCCTTAGATATTGACGTCACATTCACCATGAATTTATTTTTATTTAAACCTCAATTATTGATAAAATTGTTATACTTATTAATACTGTTGGATTAATCTACATGCCAATGACATGCAAGTATAATTATATATTCAACAAAATAGCGGTTTACAGTGTGAACGAGAAGGCTAATTTGCATATTGATATTAAGAATTTGATTTTAATAAATATATGCTTAGTATTATTGATTTCTAATTGTTTGGTTTTCTCTTAACGAATCTGAGCAAAAATCTCGGGGATAAATCTTAAAAGAAATCCACAAACAAGACGAAAGAACTTTAATTTATTAAATACTTCATAATCTAACTAAATAATAAATTAGGAAAAATGAAAGACGGAGTGATGGAAAATGATGGAAGAGTTAGATTTAAAGCTGTTCTATTTTTCGATTATACCCCCTCAGTTTATCATTTTCTAAATAGTTTCTAATTTGATACAAAATTTTATTACATCAAGACCTAAATACTTGCACCCGAAGGGTGCATATATTTGCTAGTAGATATAATAAATCATATACAGTGATAAATTGAATTACGAGTTTTTAAATGATATTATAAAAAATACAAATAAATGAAATTACGGCATTAAATTACCCATGACTAGTTTATATGCCGCTAAAATGAACCAAATCATCATCGTATTCTTGTACTTGTAAAATCAAGTTATCAAAACAACTACATGGGTATTCCTTACGCACCATTTCCAAAGATGGACATTTTGCCTGTCAGCTGATTCCAATGCCATCAAATATTTTGCATCTTTGGTCGGTTCAATGCCAAACTTGAAGGTTTCGAAAAGAATTGCATAAGAATATCAAAAAAATAAATATTTTTTTATGACCCAGGCCCAACCCATGGCAAACATTAGGTGACCCGATGCCATCCTAACGTCTTTATTCGGCTCAGGTTAGAAAAGAAAAGAAAAAGTAAAATAAATAGAGACAATAAAATGACAGAAAATAATGTGATTTAGAGGCGCCGATGAACAGATGGGAAGGACGGTAGACAATCTGGGAGAAATTAGACGAAAATGTAGGTAAAGAAAAAATGGCAAAGAAAAAAAGGTAAAATATTTTAACATATAGAAAATAAGACAATATATGCAGCTAAGTCCCAAAGTCTTAGAAATGGTAAACAATAACAGAAGAAATGGTAGAAAAAAAATTAAAACCAAGAAAACTAAGAATGACAGGATTAAGAAGGAAAAAGATTACAAAAAAAAGGAAGGAAAAGGGTAGAAAAGAGAAGGAAAGTGTAAAGGAAAAAAAAGAAAGCTAAGAAAAGAAGAAATGAAAAAAGTGAAAAAGAAAGTAAGAAAAGATTTAAAAGAAGGAAAGGGGTAGAAAAGAGGAAAGTGGAAAGGAAGAAAAAATGTAAAAGAATAAAAAATAAAAAATGAAAGAAAGTGAAAAAGTAAAAGAACAAAAACTTAAATGAAAGAAAGAGGAATTGACAAAGAAAATAAAAAAGAAGAAAATGAGAAAAGGAACATAGCCAAAAAAGAAATTTAAACAGGAAAAAAAGGAAAGGAAAAAAAATGATGGAGAACGAAAGAGAAAAATGAAGAAAATGCAAAAAAGGAATGAAAATGGGATGAAAAATGTGAAAAAGGAAGAAAGTAAAAAAAATAAGAAAAGATGAAATTTGAAACTAAAATGAAAGATGGAATGAATGTATAAAAAGAAGATGAAAAACGAAGAAAAGGAAAAATAAAACAAAAAGGAAGAGACAAGTATTAAAATGTGATCAAAAAATAAAGCAAATAAGAAAATAAAAAATAGAATAAAAGAAGGAAGGAAATAATTCACAAAATGAAGCAAATGAAAAACGAAGAAAATGAAAATCAAATAAAACATAACGCACAAAGAAAATAAAACGTGAGCAAAAATGAAAGAATTAAAATGAAAAGGAAAAAAGAAAAGAAAGAAAACTATAAACAAATAGAAAGAGAAAGAAAAATAAACAAAAATAAATCAAATAAAAGATGAAATTGGAAGGAAAAGTGTAATAACATCAAATATAAAGAAAAAGAAAAATGAAAAATGAAAAGAAATAAAAAGTTAAGAATAGAATGAGGTTAAGATTAAATAAAAGGGGGGAATTGCAAATGAAACTAAAAAGAGACGAAAAATACAAAAAGAAAGGAAGGAAAAAATGAAAAATAATGAAGAATAAGATATGAGAAGGAAATTAAAAAGAAAAAGAAAAATTAAAAATTAAATAAAAGTTAAGAATAGAATGAGTTTAAAAAAAAGGGGAATTGCAAATGAAAATAAAAAAAGGGTCGAAAATACAAGAAGAAAGGAAGGAAAAAAATAAAAATAATGAAGAATAAGATATGAGAAGGAAATTAAAAAGAAAAAGAAAATTGAAAAAATAAATAAAAAGTTAAGAATAGAATGAGGTTAAGAGTAAAAAAAAGGGAATTGCAAATGAAAATAAAAAGAGACGAAAATGCAAAAAGAAAGGAATGAAAAAATGAAAAAAAAATGAAGAATAAGATGTGAGAAAGAAATTAATAAGAATAAAGTGAAAAGGAAGAAAGAAAAAAAACAAGTGAGAGAAATAGAAATTAAAAACATTACAAAAATGAAAACAAATGCAAAAATAATAAAATTACAAAAAAAGTTAAAAATAAAAAAAAAAAAGAAAGAAAAGTAAATTGAAAACACTGAAAGGATAGTAAAAGGAAATGGAAAAAGAAAATTCAACCGTAAACTTAATAAGGATTTCTGGGGCTGATTAAAAAAAAGAAGAAAAGAAAATGTGCCAAGATGAAAATGTATTCCGTTGAAACGGGCTTTCATTGAAAAAAAAGAAGAAAAAAAAGAAAAGACAACCACAAAACAAAAAGAAAAAAAAAGGCTAAAAAGATAGTCTAAAAATATAATGAACAAAATAAAAATTAAAGAAAACTCTTACAAAACAAAAGAACGCGGTGAAAGAAGATGAAATGAAAAAATAAGAAAGTTAGAAAAAGTAAATGAAGAAAATAACTGGAAGAGTTTTCGGCGGGAAAAGAAGGAATTTATGAATTAAATATCTTGAAAGAGACAGAAATGGAATGAGAAAAGAATAAATTGAACAAAGAATAAAAGATATAGTTCAAATGAAAGTGAATGAAGAATAACGAATAGGAAATGAAAAAAAATACAAGGACATAAAAATAAATGAAGAAAATAAGAGAATGAGTTTTAAGAGAAACAGATTGAAGGAATTCGAGAATTACATATCTGGAAAGAGACAGAAATGAAATAACAGAAACAAATAGTATGAATAAAGAATAAAAATCAACTATAGTTCGAATGAAAACTGGATGTAGACTAGTGGCAAAAGAAAAAAAGGAAGATGTTTAAACGAAAAAAACGAAAAAAAAAAAAAAGAAAAAAGAAGGAAATTAAACAAAACTTTTGCAAATCAAACGAATGTCATGGAAGAAGATGAAATGAAAAAGTTAGAAAAATGGTAGAAAGAATAAATTGATCTGTTTGGAACAAAAGGAAAGAAAAAGAAGAAGAAAAAAACGAAACAAAATTAGAAAGAAATGAAAAATGGAATAAAAAGAGTAAATAGAAAGAAGCCTAGATTAAATTTAAACCGGAAAAAGAAGAGAAAAAACGTACGAAAAACAAATGAGTAAGTTTACAAGAAAGAAAGAAAAAAGAAGAAAAGAAAAAAGAAAAGAAAAAAAAGGAATGATAAGTATAGAAAGAAAAAAAAAGTGAAAGATAATGATAAGGAAAGAAAATGAAAATTATTTTTTCCTGAAGAATTTTAGCGGGAAAATAATGAACGAAATTCATGAATTAGATATTTAGAAAGAGAAAAAAGAATGAAATAAAAGAAGGAGAAAATTTAATAAAGAATGAATGAAGAATGACAGCAACAGAATGAAAACAGCACACTTTCCAATTGGTACATAAACAGGAAGCTGTTTAAACAAAAAAGAATGAAAAAAAAAATTTTTTAAGAAAAAGAACGAAAGAAAAGACAAAAGGTAATTGTATCCAAAAAACAAAGAATGAATGTTTAATGTTGGTCAGAAAGCAGGAAAATGAAGAAAAAAACTGCGATAGAGAGTGCTGTCGTAAAATAAAATTAAAATAAAACATAAAAATGCTGAAATGACGTACGAACATAAAGAAAAAAAGAAGGAAAAAAAACATGGAAAAAATCGATGGAGAAGTTTGGTTGAAAGAAAGTAAAAGGGAAGTATTTCGACTCGAAAAAGAAAGGAAAAAAAAAGTTGGCAGTACATTAAAAAAAATAACGCAAGGAAGATGAAAAAAATATTTTAAAGAATAATAAAACAATACGTAAAGACAAGTAACCCCTGAAAAAACATAACAAAAACTATGGAATTCCAGGCAGACGTGAATGTCTGTCTCAAATATTCATTTAGCGGCCAAAGCTGACATGACTGGTGTAATAAGATTTACGTGTCTTTCAAAAAGTCTTCTTTAAATCTACATCAAGTCCTGGGAAAAGTCAATGGTCTTCTGAAATGTATTTAAGTATGAATAAAATTTAATATTTCTTTTCTTTTCTTCTTTAACTTAACCTTCTTATCGAAAAGTTTTTCTAGCACCTTTTTCGACTTCGCTGTATTTTACTCTTCTTTCTTCGGCACTTTCTTCTCATATTTCTTTTATTTTTTATTTTTTGTAGACTTTTCTTTCGCATCTTTTCCACTACTTTTCCATACTTATTGTTCATTTTTTTTAATGCTTATCTTTCAATGATTGAATGCCAAGTTCCACAAACAGTTTTCAATGTTCCACATTTGAAAAAAAAGTCTTGTTTTTATTATCTATCAACATACAGAAATTCTTGTATGTAAGCACACACCTAACAATTGTGTTTAAATAAAAAAAAAGTTACTTTTCTTCAAAACCTAAGATAGTGGAATTTTCTTATTTCTAGGGAAACATTATTCAATCATTCCCAAATAATTATTATTAAATTAAAGAGTATTAAAAGTTAGAATAGTGTAGACACACATTTAACGGGGCTTGCTTGGCTACACAATCATAAGATTAATAATATCAAAATATTTCTTAATGTAATATATATATATATATATATATATATATATATATATATATATATATTATATATATATATATATATATATATATATATATATACAGGTCGGACAAATAGGGTTACAGCTACTTCATTATCTGTTACACATTCACAATCACGTTTTTCTATTAATTTCTAATAAAGGTAAAATGTTTGAGTGTTAACTGTAACCCTAATTTTGGCCCACTCTATACATATATATATATATATATATATATATATATATATATTATATTATATATATATATATATATTATATATAAAAAGGAAATAACAAATTAGTTAAAATGCACCAAAATGTGATCACAAGTTTAGGAATAAAAAGGGGGAAACACAAAAAAATAAATAATCATTTCATTCATTCAACTGTTTTATCCACATTTATCGAAATTGTTTGCGTTTTATTCACTTTTATCCCTCAAATTTGAATCCCACATATATAAATATAAGTTCTTTTAACCAAAAAATGCTAATACTACACACACACACATACATATATATGAAAAATGAATGGAAGTGAATCCGACAGTGTGAAATAAATATTTACATCATGTGTTTGTTTTTTCTAAATATTTATTTCATACATATTTTAGTATGTGTAAAATATGAAAGTACGCAAACAGTTTGTTTGATATGGCTATGCCGACAATTTTTGGGAGAATATGTGCTTAATTGAAGTCATACCTAATTTGAAAATTAATTAGTTGATAATGAACAGATATATTCGCCTAATTCATTAATTATCAACTAATTAATTTTCAAATCAGGTATGACTTCAATTAAGCACATATTCTCACCCCCCCCCAAAAAAAAAAATATATGTGTGTGTGTGTGTGTGTGTGTGTGTGTGTGTGTGTGTGTGTACACATATATGGTACATACAGTAGTCCAGTAGTGTAATGATTAGTGAGTTAAATGAACAGACCCTTGTTAGTCAGTTCGACTCTCACTGTGTGCCCATACTTCTGTCCTTGTGCCACAACATAACTAAAGTTATATATACTAACAAATATATGCACCCTCCGGGTGCAAGTATTTAAGTTTTAATGTAATAGAATATATTAAATTAGAAAGGCTAATGAAACTAAATAAGAATGCAGATAAAAGGATTTGAAACAGAGGGGTGTATAATCGAAAAATAGAACAACTGAAACTTACACTTCTATCACTCTCGTCTTTCATTACTAAATTTTCCTAATTTAATAACTTAGTTAAAATAGGAAGTAAAGAATAAAATCAGAATTATTTCTTCTCGTTAATCGATTTCTTTTAAGATTTATTGAATAAATTTTTTATCATATTCATTAAGATAAAACCATACGATTAAAAATCAATAATACTAAGCACATATTTATTAAAATCAAATTTTTAATTTCAATATGCAAATAAGCCTTCCTGTTCACACTGTAAACTGCTATTTTAGTGTATATATAAATACAATTGCATATTTGTTCATTTGTAGATATGATTAACAGTAGTATTAATGTCAAAGAATTTTATTAGAGATTGAGGTTTAAATAAAAATAAAATCATGGAGAATGTGACGTCAATGACAAAGGGAATGGTGACTTGTGTAGTGATATAGTTTCGGTTACAGACAGAAAATCACACAATCTCCATTATAATAATATATTATATATATGCAATTTTGGTTTGGTTTGGTTTGTTTTGTTTTGTTTTACGGCATATCAACCTCAGTGGGTCATTTAATGCCGATAAAGTTGTAAAATAAATCAATTCTTAATGGATAATACAATTTTTCATAAATACATTTTTCTATTTAACCCATAGATGGGACCCTAACAGGTACTAACACTCTGGATCAGAGTGGACCATGGTGATGAAGGTGTGCTCCACATTCCCCAAACCTCCAAAATCTGGAACCTCACCATCAGATAGAGTTTAACGTCATTCCCAGGATATGTAGACCCGCAGTTACCGCCTTCTAGCACCCATATGATAAAAAGGGTTTGGGGCTTGCCATAAGGGCAATAAGGTTGGGAAAATCATATAGGTGCTAGGGCTTGACGTGACCAGCCGATTGATCGGAGGGGGCGTCTCCGACCGCCCGTCTAGTCCAAGATAGGGCCAAAGTGGAGTATTACATGTCATGAACTGCTCATCCACCTTGGCTCTATCCTTAAGCATCACGGTCGCCACTCACGATATGCAATTTTGTTACGTTCTTTGGTTCGTGTTTTGATCACATAGCCCGATTATCATTATGCGGAGGCAGTTTAGTATTGTACCCAAAGTACCAAATTATGTCGAGTCTTACTCTTTTGCAAGGTCGGTGTATACCGACAGAACTACTCACGTAGAATACAGATGTTATATTATTTAAAGGTTGCCTATTAGTTATGTACGATAGTGAAGTTAAAATATAACTAATGGTTTTATGGAAAAATGAAGTTTATTTGATGTACAAGATTTGTATTTGAAATCATGTAAAATTTCTCTAATTTCTTTTATCATCTTTGGTGAATTGTTCTCATAAAACATCGCAATCGTGTGCTGTTTTTGTTCTCTTATGTTTACACATACAAACTGAATGAGAATATTTGTAATACACTCTCTTTCGTTCATAACTATACACTAAAATTTGTTTCAGAAGTCATTTTAAATAGTATATACCAGGATTTAAAAAAAAATTCCAGTGGAACATTATGCAATGAAAACTATCATTAACATAGTTCCCTACACATATAGTTTTTTTTCTATATTTTATGTTAAAATATGCTTGTGTTTTTTGTTTACTTTTTATTTATTCTATTATTAAAAATAATAATTGCGCATGTATATCTTTTTCTTTCCTTTAATATTTAAAAAAAGAAGAAAACTTTTACAATTCAATCTAAAAATGAATTTTCTGATGAGTTTCTATTTACTTCTGTATTTTTATGATGGTTCTAATATTGTAGAAAACTTTAGAAACTAAGAAAAAAGTAAGTAGAACAATATAACTATTGATTGGGTGTAATAGAAAATGTTGATGTAACATTTCATATTAATGCCATTATTAAAGCATGAAACTATCTCTTTTCTCTCTCCCTCAAATAGGCAATATCTAATACTAAACTCTACATAAAATAGAGTGTCACCATACCTCTTACTACTTGACTATTTTTATCTTATTCTGCTTAAGGAATCCACATATGCAAATTACATACATACTTACTTACGTGACTCCTTTTTCCTTCTGCTTTATTTTAATTTCTTTTCTTGTGGTTTTATTTTGAACCAACTTAATTTTTCCGTTAAAGTTCAATATACACGAACCAACATACAAGGATTCTGCTTGATAGGATTAAAAGATGCCACTCAAAACGGATCAAACTTAATACCACAAGGGATCTCCACTGTAAAGTGCTCTCACCTGCAGCCTAAAAATGGTCACAAGAATCTTAACACCATTTTGAAATCACTATTGCCCATTCAACTTTTGAAATCTGTTGGTTAGCTCAGTCGGTAGACCGTTCGGCTAGAAACCACAAGGTTCCTAGTTCGATACCGACCCCTCGCCAACTCAGCGTATGAGTAGCACAGGGATCTGTGCGGTAAAGTAAGGAGCTGATGGTAGGTGTGGCGTTCCACTTCAGATACTAAAAACAATCTCCTTGGTCTAGCGCTATTGAAAAGGGGATAGACTCCCTCGCTGATATGCTGATACCGACTTTAGGCCGCCCCGTCGACTTTACTTACTTACTTATATATTCAGACACTTTCAAGCCAAGGAACCCACCTGCGTAAGGACTCACGGACATGAAGGCCCAGGATTCATGATTAGAGAATAAGACGTATCTGTTACATACTGGAGAGGGGGGAGAGATAGATACAGGTAGATAGAGAGATGCATATGCATTACTTCTTTGGCCATTGGTGATCTCTAGTCGTTTCTATTCTTTCTCTCAATGTTGAATTTTATTTCTAGATTCTTGTTGGCTGTTCGTCTTTGATGCATTCTTTATTCTTGGCCAGTCTTTTTGCCAAGACATTCATCAAGCAACAACACCATATTATTTCTTTAAACTTTTATTTACTTAACTAAAATTTTTCTTCAAACTAACACAACGCGCGTGTGCATAATGAGCCCATGCTTCTCATCGGACATCCAAGCAGTTACTAACGGGTTAACTTGGTCCCACGTGACCTCACGGGTTTTCTGTAATATTCCATGGAAAGTCCCGCCCGTGATATGAAAAAGGGTCATCCCTTCAGAAATACAGGGGGTTGACAATAATCTATGCAACCGCATAGATTATGCAACAATACTTAGTTTCTTTATTCTGTCCTTCTCGTCCGAAGATCTTTCAAACCCAGTTACTTTTATTTTTATACTCTATAACTATTTCTCTGGATTTTTGAGATGAGGCTTGATGATTAGTATTATCTGCGTTATTTGAACTATTGTACTCATCTTTATTGTAATCTGTATAAGGTTTCGGCCGATGTACCCTCCGATCTTCTTCAGGTACACATGGCCTAGTTGATAAAGAAGTTAGGTTAAGACAGTTCTAAGTGACAGTTATCTCTAGACTGCAGGTTCAATCCTGGTCAAGGGCAGCAGTAACATAGAATAATTATTAACACAGCTTAACGCCTCTACCCCAGCTATGATTAGCAGAATAAGAACAGGATACCCCCGTGGACTAGGGTTAGGTTCAAAGTTCCGTGATGGCTCCCGATTACGACAAGAAGGTTCCCGATTACGACAAGAAGGTTCCCGAGTCCGAAAAGAAATACCTAAAGAAGGCCAGAGGGCATATCGGTCGAAACGTTGTCCAAATAACAATGAAGATGAGGACTATAGTCCCAATAGTCCAAATAATACTAACGTGTTTTTATCATAAATCAAAAGAAAATCAGTTGATAAAACCAGAGTATCTTTGAAAGTTCCCGACTACGACAAGAGGGTTCCCGAGTCCGAAAAGAAATACCTGAAGAAGGCCGGGTGGCATATCGGCCGAAACGTTGTGCAGATAACAATGAAGACGAGGTCCGAATAATGCAGATAATAGTACTCTATAACTAATTCATTATTTCTTCTTTCTTCTTTATCTGTTTTTCTTTTACCTCAGTTTTCAAAAATTATCCTATTTTCTCTATTCTCTCACCTATTCTTAATTTTCTGTCTTCTTTAAGTCATACAATTTTTTCTTTCTTTCTTTTGTCTTACAAGCGTTGCCATCTTGCTCTAAAACATACAAAAAACGCAATACAGGATCGTCCATCTTGAATGCTTTCTCACTGTTTCAGTTTTTATTCTAACATTCACTTTCACTTTCACTAACTGCATTGGGCATGCGCCGATTTGATTTTTTCTTTTGCTCCCCACCCAATACATTATTTTCTTTGCCGCCATTTTTTGATTTCTGGGAAGAAAAAAATATTTCCCTTTACTCAGTTGTTATTTTTTTTCTTGTTTTTTTTTTTTTTTTACCTTATATTTTCCTCAAATATTTTCATGCTCTCCGACTGGAAATGAAAAAATAAAAAATAAAAAAATAAATAAAAGACAATGAACCAAAAAATTATCTAAAATTCATAAAATTACATACACTCTAATAATATAAACAATAAGAATAATATTTTGATGGTCTTGACCTGATCACATTTGACATATTCAATAAAATCTGTTGGGGCTTTAATATATATATATATATATATATATATTATATATATACGCACACATACCCAAACACACACAATCACACACACACACATATATATGTGTGTGTGTGTGTATGTGAGTTGTTGTTGGTGGTGGTGTTGAGGAATCTATGTATGCTTCGTTGATACATGTGTTTTATATATATATATATATATATATATATATATATATAGAGAGAGAGAGAGAGAGAGAGAGAGAGAGAGAGTAAACTACAGACACGTGTTCCGAGGTATCACCTCTCATCAGTGCAGTTATACCGTTTTAGCAGCTACCTCTGGCCGGGTTCGAGACCCGAACGAACTTATGCTCGCCAATCCTCTTACCCATACGGCCACAGTCAGCTGCCAAGTATAGCAGGCTATTTAATCGCTACATTTCTAAGCGGAAATGAACTCACCTAGAGGTCTCAGACTTTATGTAAACAAAGTGAGTCTTAGCTTAACGCCGAATACGGTGAATTTTGCAATTATATATATAGTTAATTTTTTGTTATTATTATCTGAGAAATGATTATAAAGTGCTCAATTACTTCTGAAAGAGCTGTATTTATTTATTTATTTATAGTCACCAATACAATTAAAAGTTCGTCTTACCAATGGTTTCGGAACATCACTTTTAGGTGATTATCCGTCATCAGAAACGTTCACTTTTGATAAAATTGGACAGTATTTTTTTTACCCGTACCTCGTGTCTACGTGATCCGTTATTCGTTATTGCCTTTGCTTTCTTCATTCACCGGCGTCCCTATTTGTCGTCATTGAGTCTCGTGTTTTATGATGATTTTTAATATATATATATATATATATATATATATATAATATATATATATATAATTAAACAAACAGGTTTATATTCTGTTTGAGATGGCGATAGCCGACAATTTGGAAGAATAAGTGCTTAATTAAAGTCATACCTAATTGAAATTTAATTAGTTGATAATTAATAAATTAGGCGAGCATATCTATTCAAATGTAAAGACGTAAACAAATCGAGAAAAGTCAATCTCTGTATGTACATTTCGGCATATTATGCCTCATCAGCAGAGTTATCAACTAATTAAATTTCTATTAGATTTGACCTCAATTAAGCAGTTATTCTCCCCTCCCCCATATATATATTATATATATATATATATATATATTATATATATATATCTGTAAGTAGTAGTGACCCAGCCTGTGCCGGTGTACCTGCAGAAGTGCAAGGTCATCAGCGTAGTCTGCATCTATGACTGTTTGTGTGGGATATCGCCTGCTTCTTGCCCTTTTTAGTGTGAAACCTTTTTCTTTTATGGTATCTAATGATGTTCAGAGTGCATACCTCGCACTCCTTGCAGATTCAGTGGCACAGGTTAAGTCACTACTACATAGCCAGGAGGAGGCCTCTATGGGAACTTCGATAAAACTGAGTTCATGAGTTTCGAAAAAAAAGAAGACATCTCCACACTTGACGGTAACCCTCTTAAGCAATTAGAACAATTCACATACCTAGGTAGTAATATCTCATCCACAGAAAGCAATGTTAATACACGAATAGGAAAGGCATGGTCAGTCACAAACAAATTATCAGTCATATGGAGGTCTGATCTTACTGACAAGTTAAAGAGACGATTCTTCCAGGCCGTGGTTATATATGTACTGCTGTATTGCTGCACCACTTGGACCCTAAGGAGGTGCCTTGAGAACAAGCTGGATGGGAGCTGCACAAGAATGCTACGTGCAGTCTTGAACAAACCATGGAAATAACATCCCACAAGGAAGCAGTTGTATGGCCACCTACCCACAAACCACCCGAGTGAGACGGACGTGGCATGCAGGACACTGCTGGAGAAGCAAGGACGAGTTCGTAAGCGACGTTCTCCCGTGAAGACCAACACATGGACATGCTAGTGTGAGCCGTCCAGCAAGGACATACATTGACCAACTATGCGAGGATGTTAGCTGCTGCGCAGAAGACCTCTTAGGGGCAATGAGTGATAGGGAAGGTTTTGCGAGAGATTGTCATGGATATCCGTGCTTCTTGCGAGACATGATGAATCTCTCTCTCTCTCTCTCTCTCTCTCTCTCTCTATATATATATTATATATATATATATATATATATAATATGTGTGTGTGTGTGTGTGTGTGTGTGTTGTGTGTTTATAGTATATATATTCTTTGGGATTTAGTGTGAAATATTAGGAATGGAATATCAGAAACTCAGTTTTTTAGTTTTAAGTTTCGTTTTATTTTGTTTAATTTTCGAGAGCGTTTGCTTCTCTTCATCCAAACGGTATATGACTGGTTAGATTGACCTCCGTGTCTTTTATAGTAGGTGTATCATCTGTTGGTTGGTGTATACTATATACTATAAATAGATATATATGTGTGTTTCTCTTTTCTTTTTCTTCTCTTTCTCCAGAAATCCGATTACTGTTTTCTTTCCAATCCCCAAATTGACAATTATAATTACGCTACAGATTAGAACTTTTCAGATCAGAACTATTTGTCAAATAATGAAGTAAGCTGACTGTTCTTTCATTTTCTCATTTCTAACACATGACCAAGAACTTCAAACAGTGGGGCTTAAAGAAAAAAAAACTTAAATATTCTATAACAACGCAATGCACGATCACCTCCACTGCGTAATGAAATATTTTAAAGATAATTTTAAAAGTATTTTGAACTACATCAATTCAGTGGGTCTTAAAATATTGACATTGGCTTATGAAACATTTAACAGTTTTAAAATGATTGGAAAGATTCATTTTCGTTAATTATAATTGGACACCATAATTCTTAAAACTATATCCAGAACGGTTTTTTGTTAATAAATGATTAAATGCTCTCTCTCTCTCTCTCTCTTCTCTCTCTCTCTCTCTCTCTTCTCTCTCTCTCTCTTTCTCCATCTCTCTCTCCCCCCTCTCTCTCCCCCCCTCTCTCTCTCTCTCTCTCTTTTCTCCATCTCTACGTTTTTTGTCTTCCTCTCATCATTTTCTCCATCTTATTTCCCTTTATTCGATTGTTCATTGTTTCATTTTCTTTAATATTCAAGTCGCCTCCCTCCTCAATTTCTTCGGTTCTCTTTTTTATCTTCATCTTTTAATCTCTCTCTCTCTCTCTCTTCTCTCTCTTCCCTTTCTCTCTCTTTCTTTCTTTCTCTCTATCTTTTTTGCCTAATCATTCATCGATGCTCTACCTTTCTCTACCCTCTCTCTCTCTCTCTTCTCTCTCTCTCTCTTCTCTCTTCTCTCTCTCTCTCTCCTATATATCTCTCCTTATTTTGTCTGCCTCTTGTATTTATACTCCCTTATCTATCTATCCATGTACTTGCTGTAAGTTTCTCTGTCTACATTTCCCTATTTCTGTCCCCACCCTCTCTTCTTTCTCTCTCTCTCTCTCTTTCTCTTCTCTTCTCTCTCCTCTCTCTCTTCTCTCTCTCTCTCTCTCTATGTATGTATGTATGTATGTATCTATACTTTCTTCTATCTATCTTCTATTCTCTATCTCTCTCCTTATATATATCTCCTTATTTCTGTCTGACTCTTGTATTTATACCCCCTATATCTATCTATCCATCCATCCATCCATGTATCTAGCCGTAAGTTTCCCTATTTCTGCCCTCCCTCTCTCTCTTCTCTCTCTCTCTCTCTCTCTCTCTCTCTCTCTCTCTCTCTCTCTTCTCTCTCTCTCTCTCCCTCTGAAATAATATGCACTCTCAGGCCATACGTATTTAAGTTTTAATGTAATGGATTAGAAAAACTAACAAAGTTCAATAAGAACCATAAAAAGATTATACTTATTCTAATTATATTTAAATTGGTTTTCTAAAATAACCCCACAAGGTTTGACAGGCCATAAAACTAACCAAACAACTAACTAACACATTTTGTAAGTATTCCTTTTTTCTTGAACCGGGAGCTTTTTTTATTTTTTTCTTCGACAATTTTCCGTTAAATTCCTCATTTTTCTTTCTATAATGATTCCTTCTTTCTTCTTTCATTCATTACATTATTTCTATTTCGTTCATCGTTTGCGTAAAAAAAAAAAAAAAAAATGAAGGAAAAAAAAACCCTAAAGGTTTTTTTTTTCCTTCATTTTACAGCCATTCTTTGTCCCGATTTCATTCCTTTCCATTTATCTTTTCTTATTCATTCATTCATTAAGTTGCTGTTCATTCTTTGATTTTTTCCAGTTTATTATTTTATATCTACCAATATTACTTTTCATTAATCATTCATTTTTTCTTTCATTTGTTCCTTCTTTTTTTTTTCATTCGTTTAAGTCACTCAATTTCACTGTTTCATCATTCAACTTTTCTATGTTTTCTCATCCTTCTTATTTTCTTCGCCTTGAGAGTATTATCTTAATTCATTCATTAATTAGTCATTTTCTTTGTCATTACATTTATGTTTTCTGTCTTTCAGTTTTTCCTGTTCCTTTTTCTCCTTCCATCATTTATTTTTATTAAGTCATCGTTCTTTCTTTCTTTCTTTCTTGTAACTTTTTCTTTCTTTCTTTTCGTTTTATTCACTTTTAATTCATATCCATTCATTTCTTACTTTTCTTTCTTTAAATTATCTCCTTATTTTTAACCTAATTCCTTTCTGATTATTTTATTCATTTTATAGTTTATTTCTCTTTCTTTTTTTTCTTCGTTTGTTTTTCTTACTCATTCATATAGTTTCTTTTAGTACCTATCTTTCGTTGCTTTTCTATACTAGTTTCTCTTTTTTAAATTGTAATCTATTTTATAATATCAGTACATTTCTTTATTATGTTATTTACCGATTCTCTTATTCCCTTCTTTTCTGTCTTCCTATTTTCAAAGTCCTGGCCATTGAATTTCTCTCCAGGAGCTTTTTCCGTCCACAAAATTATACATGAACAATTTTTTTTAAATCATCAAATATTCTCCGATTATCTTTTTTTTTCTCTTCTTTATTTTTGGCGGACCACTTGATGCAATCTTAATTCAGAATAAATATAAAAACAAAAAAACGTATATCATATATAATATATATACACATAATCACTACATATATATATAAATATGTGCCTGTCGTGTGTGATTGTTGTGTGCTGTTTGATGTAATTTATCTTTTTGTGTGTGGAGTATATATATATAATATTATCATATATTATATTATATATATATATAGTATATTATAGTATATACATATATTTGCTGGAACCCGAGCAGCGATGTAAGGAAGGATATCATACCGCTCGTATTTCTGTCGNGGAGAGAGAAATTCAGAAAAAAAACTAAAAAAAAAAAACACACACACCACGACAACAGCACATAATATATATATATTAATATATATAGTATATAAGGAAATAACAAAGTAGGTAAAATCCAGCAAACTGTGATCAAAAGTCAAGGAATAAAAAGTGGAGAACAAAAAAAAATTAATCATTTCATTGATTCAACTGTTTTGTGTTTTATCCACATTTATCAAAATTGATTGCGTTTTATCCATTTTATCCTCAAGTTTTAATCACACATATATTGTGTAGGTAGTTCGTTTAAGGAAAAGTGCAAATACCACTATATATATATATATATATATATATATATATATATATATATATATACTGTGTGTGTGTGGTGTGTGTGTCTGTGTCTGTGTCTGTGTCTGTGCCTGTGTGTGTGTCTGTGTGTGTACATCATATTGGTACTAAGTAGTCCAGTAGTGTATGATTAGTGAGTTAAATGAGCAGACTCTTGTTAGTCAGTTCGATTCTCAACTGTGTGTTCATACATCTGTCGCTTGTGCACAACAAAACTAAAGTTTATATATATATATATATTATATATATATATATATATATATATTAATATATATATGAAATTTTGTTACGCCCCTTGGTTCGTGTTTTGATCACGTAGCCCGATAATCTTTACGCGGAGACAGTTTAGTATTGTACCCAAAATACCAATTTATGTCGAGTATTACTCTTGTGCAAGGTCGGTGTATACTAGACCCAACCGACAGAACTACTTACGTAAAATACAAATGTTATATTATTTAAGGGTTGCCTATTAGTTATGTTTGATAGTGAAGTTAAAATATAACTAATGGTTTTATGGAAAATGCTGTTTATTTGATGTACAAGAATTGTATTTGAAATCTTGTAAAATTTCTCTAATTTTTATCATCTTTGGTGAATTGTTCTCATAAAACATCGCAATAGTGTGCTGTTTTTGTTCTCTTATGTTTACACATACAAACTGAATGAGAATGTTTGTAATGCACACTATTTCGTTCATAAATATACACTAAAATTTGTCTCAGAAGTCATTTTAAATAGTATATACCAGGATTTAAAAAAAATTCTAGTGGAACATTATGCAATGAAAACTATCATTAACATAGTTCCCTACACATATAGTTTTTTTTCTATATTTTATGTTAAAATATGCTTGTGTTTTTTTTTTTACTTTTTATTTATTCTATTATTAAAAAGAATAATTGTATATCTTTTTCTTTCCTTTAATATTAAAAAAGAAGAAAACTTTTACAATTCAATCTAAAAATGAATTTTCTGATGAGTTTCTATTTACTTCTGTATTTTTATGATGGTTCTAATAGTGTAGAAAACTTTAGAAACTAAGAAAAAAGTAAGTAGAACAATATAACTATTGATTGGGTGTAATAGAAAATGTTGATGTAACATTTCATATTAATGCCATTATTAAACTATCTCTTTTCTCTCTCCCTCAAATAGGCAATATCTAATACTAAACTCTACATAAAATAGAGTGTTACCATACCTCTTACTACTTAACTATTTTTATCTTATTCTGCTTAAGGAATCCACATATGCAAATTACATACATACTTACGTGACTCCTTTTTCCTTCTGCTTTATTTTAATTTCTTTTCTTGTGGTTTTGTCTTGAACCAACTTAATTTTTCCATTAAAGTTCAATATACACGAACCAACAAACAAGGAATCTGCTTGATAGGAGGATTATAAGATGCCACTCAAAACGGATCGAACAATACCACAAGGGATCTCCACCGTAAAGTGCTCTCCCCTGCAGCCTAAAAACGGTCACAAGAATCTTAACACCATTTTGAAATCACTATTGCCCATTCAACTTTTGAAATCTGTTGGTTAGCTCAGTCGGTAGAGCGTTCGGCTAGAAACCACAAGGTTCCTAGTTCGATACCGACCCTCGCTAAATCAGCGTATGAGTAGCACAGGGATCTGTGCGGTAAAGTAAGGAGCTGATGGTAGGTGTGGCGCTCCACTTCAGATACTAAAAACAATCTCCTTGGTCTAGCGCTATTGAAAACGGGATAGACTCCCTCGCTGACTGGCTGATACCGACTTTAGACCGCCCCATCGACTTTACTTACTTACTTATATATTCAGACACTTTCAAGCCAAGGAACCCACAGCGTAAGGACGCACGGACATGAAGGCCCAGGATTCATGATTAGAGAATAACACGTATCTGTTACAAACTGGAGATGAGGGAGAGATAGACACAGGTAGATAGAGAGATGCATATGCATTACTTCTTTGGCCATTGGTGATCTCTAGTCGTTTCTATTCTTTCTCTCCATGTTGAAATCTATTGCTAGATTCTTGTTGGCTGTTCGTCTTTGATGCATTCCTTCTTCTTGGTCAGTCTTTTTGCCAAGACATTCATCAAGCAAGAACACCATATTATTTATCCAAACTTTTATTTACTTAACTAAAATTCTTCTTCTAACTAACACAACGCGCGTGTGCATAATGAGCCCATGCTTCTCATCGGACATCCAAGCATGTACTAACGGGTTAACTTGGTCACACGTGACCTCGCGGGCTTTCTGTAATATTCCATGGAAAGTCCCGCCCGTGATATGAAAAAGGGTCATCCCCTCAGAAATACAGGGGGTTGACAATAATCTATGCAACCGCATAGATTATGCAACAATACTTAGTTTCTTTATTCTGTCCTTCTCGTCCGAAGATCTTTCAAACCCAGTTACTTTTATTTTTATACTCTATAACTATTTCTCTGGATTTTTGAGATGAGGCTTGATTATTAGTATTATCTGCGTTATTTGAACTATTGTACTCATCTTTATTGTTATCTGTATAAGGTTTCGGCCCATGTACCCTCCGATCTTCTTCAGGTACACATGGCCTAGTGGATAAAGGAGTTAGGTGAAGACAGTTCTAAGTGACAGCTATCTCTAGACTGCAGGTTCAATCCTGGTCAAGGGCAGCTGTAACATAGAATAATTATTAACACAGCTTAACGGTTCTACCCTAGCTATGATTAGCGGAATGAGAACAGGATACCCCCGTGGATTGAATAAAGGGTCAGGTTCAAAGTTCCGTGATGGCTCCCGATTTCGACAAGAAGGTTCCCGATTACGACAAGAGGGTTCCCGAGTCCGAAAAGAAATACCTGAAGAAGGCCAGAGGGCATATCGGTCGAAACGTTGTCCAAATAACAATGAAGATGAGGACTATAGTCCCAATAGTCTAAATAATACTAACGTGTTTTTATCATAAATCAAAAGAAAATCAGTTGATAAAACCAGAGTATCTTTGAAAGTTCCCGATTACGACAAGAGGGTTCCCGACTCCGAAAAGAAATACCTGAAGAAGGCCGGATGGCATATCGACCGAAACGTTGTGCAGATAACAATGAAGATGCGGACAATAGTCCGAATAACACAGATAATACTACTCTATAACTAGTTCATTATTTCTTCTTTCTTCTTTATCTGTTTCTCTTTTACCTCAGTTTTCAAAAATTATCTTATTTTCTCTATTCTCTCACCTATTCTTAATTTTCTGTCTTCTTTAAGTCATACAATTTTTTTCTTTCTTTCTTTTGTCTTACAAGCGTTGCCATCTTGCTCTAAAACATACAAAAAACGCAATACAGGATCGTCCATCTTGAATGCTTTCTCACTGTTTCAGTTTTTATTCTAACATTCACTTTCACTTTCACTAACTGCATTGGGCATGCGCCGATTTGATTTTTTCTTTTGCTCCCACCCAATACATTATTTTCTTTGCCGCCATTTTTTTGATTTCTGGTAAAAAAAATATTTCCCTTTATTCAGTTGTTTTTTTTTTTTTTGTTCTTTTGTTTTTTTTTTTCCTTTATATTTTCCTCAAATATTTTCAATGCTCTCCGACTGGAAATGAAAAAAAAAAAAAATAAATAAATAAAAGACAATGAACCAAAAAATTATCTAAAATTCATAAAATTACATACACTCTAATAATATAAACAATAAGAATAATATTTTTGATGGTCTTGACCTGATCACATTTGACATATTCAATAAAATCTGTTGGGCTTTATATATATATATATATATATATATATATATATATATATTATATATATATTATATATTATAAGTTATATAATATACACAACCACACACACACCACACACATATATGTATGTGTGTTTGTGTTGTTGTTAAGGAATCTATGTATGGCTTCTAGTTGATACATGTGTGTTTTATATATATATATATATATATATATTATATATATATATATATATATATATATATATATATAGAGAGAGAGAGAGAGAGAGAGAGAGAGAGAGAGTAAACTACAGACACGTGTTCCGAGGTATCACCTCTCATCAGTGCAGTTATACCGTTTTAGCAGCTACCTCTGGCCGGGTTCGAGACCCGAACGAAATTACGCTCGCCAATCCTCTTACCCATACGGCCACAGTCAGCTGCTAATGATAGCAGGCTATTTAATCGCTACATTTCTAAGCGGAAATGAACTCACCTAGAGGTCTCAAACTTGATGTAAGTAGTAGTGACTCAGCCTATGTCGGTGTATCTGCAAGAAGTGCGAGGTCATCAGCGTAGTCTGCATTTGTGACTGTTTGTGCGGGATATTGCCTGCTTCTTGCCCTTTTTGTGTGAAACCTTTTTCTTTTATGGTATCTAATGATGTTCAGAGTGCATACCTCGCACTTCTTGCAGATTCAGTGGCACAGGCTGAGTCACTACTACATAGCCTGGAGGAGGCTGCAGACAATATCGGCTTCTATGTGAACTCCGATAAAACTGAGTTCATCAGTTTCGAAAAGAAAGAAGACATCTCCACACTTGACGGTAACCCTCTTAAGCAATTAGAACAATTCACATACCTAGGTAGTAATATCTCATCCATAGAAAGCAATGTTAATACATGAATAGGAAATGCATGGTCAGCCACAAACAAATTATCAGTCATATGGAGGTCCGATCTTACTGACAAGTTAAAGAGACGATTCTTCCAGGCCGTGGTTATATATTTACTGCTGTATGGCTTCACCACTTGGACCCTAAGGAGACGCCTTGAGAACAAGTTGGATGGGAGCTGCACAAGAATACTGCGTGCACTTGAACAAGCCATGGAAACAACACCCCACAAGTAAGCAGTTGTATGGCCACCTGCCCACTATCTCACAAACCATCAGAGTGAGACGGACTAGGCATGCAGGACACTGCTGGAGAAGCAAGGACGAGCTCGTAAGCGACGTTCTCCTGTGGAGGCCAAAACATGGACATGCTAGTGTGGGCCGCCCAACAAGGACATACATTGACCAACTATGCGAGGATGTTAGCTGCTGCGCAGAAGACCTGTTAGGGGCAATGAGTGATAGGGAAGGTTGGCGAGAGATTGTCATGGATATCCGTGCTGCTTGCGCGACATGATGAATCTCTCTCTCTCTCTCTATATATATATATATATATATATATATTGTAATTATGTAAAATAAAATAAAAAATAAAAAAAGGGGGGCTCATAAATAAAAAAAAAAAGTGAACAAAAATGGTACATAGATACAGAAAAAATCATTAAAGTAATTCCTCTTTTAGCATGACTAAAGAAAATGTTTGACTTACCTCGTTACAAGCTTAGTATTCCGTACAAAAGAAAAAAGTGTTTTTGGCTACGTATCCCATTTAAATATGGAGTTCCGCGCGTCTGATTGGCTGGTACTAACAACCAATCAGAAGCGTGGTGCTTTTTATTGATTGGGATGAGGTCAACAACCGTCCAGTATATAAAAAAAAGATTTTCCCCATCATGTCTTTTTAGCGGTTAAGAAAAGGTGGTTGCACCAGAGTTAGATCGCCTCTGGTGGGGTCTGCAATGCGAGGGATGTATGATGTTGTAAGACCCGAAACATCCCAATGAACTCTGCATAAAAAACATCACTGAAGACAACCACCGGCGCCCAAAAAGAAATGAGCGTATGTTTAAAGTATTAAAGTATATATATATATATATATATATTGTGTGTGTGGTGTGTGTGGTGTGTGTGTGTGTGTGTGTGTGTGTGTGTGTTTATAGTACATATATTCTTTGGGATTTAGTGTGAAATATTAGGAATGGAATATCAGAAACTTAGTTTTTTAGTTTTAAGTTTCGTTTTATTTTGTTTAATTTTCGATAGCTTTTAATTCGCTTCATCCAAACGGTATATGACTGGATAGATTGACCTCCGTGTCTTTTATATTAGGCGTATCATCTGTTGGTTCGTGTATACTATATACTATAAATAGACATATATGTGTGTTTTTTATTTCTTTTTCTTCTCTTTCTCCAGAAATCCGGTTTCCGTTTTCTTTTCAATCCCCAAATTGACCATTATCATTACGCTACATAGAACTTTTTTTATTGTCAAATAATGCAGTAAGTTGTCTGTTCTTCATTTTTCTCATATCTAACACATGACCAAGAACTTTAAACAGTGGGGCTCAAAGAAAAAAAACTTATCTTAAATAGGATGTTGATTTAGAAGGCTATCACAATGCAGGTGTAAAGAAAAATGATAATACGGTAACAATGGTGTTGTGTTTTAACCAGTATTTAATTCTTGAATTTTCGAGATAATATCTCTTTTTCAAAAGATCACTGGAACTGAAGCAGTCTAGTTATGACATTTCTTTTTAAATGAACTTTTTTTTTTGAAAATGATGGTATTTTTATATAACTGTATTCTCGTGTTGTATGTTGTATGTTCACGTGAATGCGTTCTTTTTTGTACTTGCGCGTATGTTGTCATTATCGTAAATATTCTATAACAACGCAAAATTAACAAATATTCTATAACAACGCAATACACGATCACCCCCATGACGTAATGGAACATGTTTAAGATGATTTTTAAAGTATTTTGAACTACATCAATTCAGTGGGTCTTAAAATGTTGACATTGGCTTATGAAACATTTAACAGTTTTAAATGATTGGAAAGATTCATTTTCGTTAATTTATAATTGGACACCATAATTCTTAAACTATATCCAGAACGGTTTTTCTGTCAATAAATGCTCTCTCTCTCTCTCTCTCTCTCTCTCTCTCTCTCTCTCTCTCTCTCTCTCTCTCTCTCTCTCTCTCTCTCTCTCTCTCTCTCTCTCTCTCTCTCTCTCTTTTCTCCATCTCTACCTTTCTGTCTTCCTCTCATCATTTTCTCCATCTTATTTCTCTTTATTCGATTGTTTTATTGTTTCATTTTCTTTAATCTTCAAGTCGCCTCCCTCCTCATTTTCATCGGTTCTCTTTTTTATCTTCATCTTTAATTCTCTCTCTCTCTCTCTCTTTCTCTCTCTCCCTTTCTCTCTCTTTCTTTCTTTCTTTCTCTCTATCTTTTTTGCCTAATCATTCATCGATGCTCTACCTTTATCTACCCCCCTCTCTGTCTCTGTCTCTGTCTCTGTCTGTCTGTCTGTCTGTCTCTCTCTCTCTCTCAACTAATATATCTCTCTTTATTTCTGTCTGCCTCTTGTATTTATATTCCCTATATCTATCTATCCATGTATTGCTGTAAGTTTCTCTGTCTACATTTCCCTATTTCTGTCCCCACTCTCTCTCTCTCTCTCTCTCTCTCTCTCTCTCTCTCTCTCTCTCTGTGTGTGTGTGTGTGTGTATATCTATCTATCTATCTCCATCTATCTCTATCTCTATCTCTCTCCTAATATATATCTCCTTATTTCTGTCTGACTCTTGTATTTATACCCCTATATCTATCTATACATCCATCCATCCATGTATCTAGCCGTAAGTTTCCCTATTTCTGCCCCCTCTCCCCCCTCTTCTCTCTCTCTCTCTCTCTCTCTCTCTCTGAAATAATATGCACTCTCAGGCCATGACATTTAAGTTTTAATCTAATGGATTAGAAAATCTAACAAAGTCCAATAAGAACACATAAAAAGATTACACTTATTTTAATTATATTTAAATTGGTTTCTAAAATAACCCCACAAGGTTTGACAGGCCATAAAACTAACCAACTAACTAACACATTTTGTAAGTTATTCCTTTTTTCTTGAACCGGGAGCTTTTTTATATTTTTTCTCGACAGAATTACCAGCGTATATACCTTCCTTATCGCTGCTCGGTTCCAGCATATATATATATATATATATATATATATATATATATATATATATATATATATATATATATATATATATATATATATATATATATATATATATATATATATATATATATATACTCCACACACACAAAAAGATAAATATATAATATATATATATATATATATTATATATATTATATATATATATATATATATATATATATATTGATACGTTTTTGTTTTATATATTATTCATGAATTAAGATTGCATCAAGTGTCCCAAAAATAAAAGAGAAAAAAATAATATAAATATTTGATGATTTAAAAAAAAATTGTTCATGTATATTTTGTGGACGGAAAACGTCCTGAGAGAAATTCAATGCCGGACTTTGAAAATAGGAAACGAAAAGAAGGGAATAAGAGAATCAGTAAATAACATAGATAAAGAATGTACTGATATTATAAATAATTACTAATTTAAAAAGAGAAACTAGATAAAAAGCGGGAAAGATAAAGGTACTAAAGAAACTATATGAAGTGAGTAAGAAAAACAAACGGAAGAAAAAGAAAGAAAGAAAATATAAAAATGAATAAAATAATCAGGACAAAAATAAGGAATTAGGTAAAAAAATGAGGGAGATAGTTTAAAGAAAGAAAGAAAGAAAGAAAGAAAGAAAGAATGAGAATGAATTATTAATTAATGAATAAAACGAAAGAAAGAAAGAAAAAGCTGAAGAAAGAAAGAACGAATGACTTAATAAAAAATAAATGGATGGAAGGAAGAAAAAGGACAGAAAAACTGAAAACAAAAACATAAATGAATGAACAAAGAAAATAGACTATTTAATGAATGAATAGAATAATCACTCAAGCGAAGAAAATAAAAGGAATGAGAAAACTTAGAAATTGAATGAATGAACAGAATAACTAAAAAGAATGAAAAAAAAGAAAAATGAAAGAAAAATGAATAAATTAATGGAATAATAATAGTTGGTAGAAAAAAATAAAGACTGGAAAAAATTAATGAATGAAAAAACTTAATGAATGAATGAATAAAAGAAAATAAATGGAAAAAGAATGAATTAATGAAAAAGAATAGCTTGTAAAACGAAGGAAAAAAAAGAAACCCAAATGAAATGATGAATCAAATAGAAATAATGAATGAATGAAAGAAAGAATCATTAAAGAAAGAAAAATGAGGAATTTAAAGGAAAATAATAAATGAATGAATATAACATGAATGAATAAATAAAAATTATAAGTGAATGATCGAATTTAAGAAGAAAGAAAAAAAGAATGAAGGAAAAAAAAAGTAAGTAAATAAAAGAATCTTTTAAAAATGAAATAAAATGCCATATGTCCAGATAAATCCCCACAAAACTTATCCCATTAGCTGGTTTAGTAATTGGAGAGCTTCAAATGTAGCGTGTCCTGAGCAGAAATAGCCGGGCAGAGTCCATCCCTCACCAGCCACATTTGGTTTGAATTTACATGTTTCCTACCCCTAGACAAGTAACCATATCATCATTAAATATTTCAGTCTGTCCTACTAAATATCCATGGCTGAAGGGAGAATAGTGGGAGTCAAACCTTTCCCAAGGATATTAGTGCTATGTGAAATTCAAACAGCCTCGTTCAGGATTTGAACTCGGGTGGAGAAATCCCTTTACTACGCCACGTGCACATTTATCTTCGGCTCACATTAAAAGAAGTAAAAAAGAAAATTATGTAAAAAAAAAATTAAAAAAAAGAAAAAAAAGAAGAAAAAAAGAAAAAAGAAAGCAACAACAGGAAAGACTAAAAATAGAAAATCCATTTCTAATGATGATAACTACTACGCAACGAGCACATTTATCTTCTGACTTTGAGAAGTGACTTTGAGGCTCGTAGAGTGCTCCATAATCCTAGCCTCATGCCAAACTAAGCTAAGCTTATTATCTGACTACTTTACACCTTTTAATATCTCAGATAGCGAACCATTGCTAGCAAGTTAGATTCTCACTTAGTACTCGATACTACTGGCCTTGCGTCACACGTAGCTATTGTCAGTAAATGACTACTCCTCCTTCCATGGATATATCGGATCTTTTTTTCTCTATTTGTCGCCCTAATTTGTACTCATATCGTTCATGTGAACTCGAGTGGACAAATCTATTTCTTATGATGATAACTACTACGCTACGAGCACATTTATCTTCTGACTTTGAGAAGAAATGACTTTGAGGCTTGAAAAGTGCTCCCTAATCCTAGCCTCATGCCAAACTAACCTAAGCTTATTACCTGTCTACTATTTACCTTTTAATATCAAAGATAGCGCGCCATTGCTATCGAGTCAGATTCTCACTTGGTACTCGATACCTCTGGCCTTGCGTCACACGTAGCTATTGTCAGTAAATGCTTCCTCCCCCTTCCATGGGTATATCCCTTTTTTTTTCGTTCTCCAAATGTCGTCCTATTTTGTACACCTATCATTCCTTTTTTATCAGATCTCTTCTTTCCTCTTGTTTTTTTCCTTCTATCGCACATTCCACCAGTCTCGGTAGACTCGACGCGGGAAAAAAAAACAGAGAAGACAGAAGCAACAAAAATCAACAAAGCCATAAAATGGCGAATAATGACAAATATCGAATGTATTAAAAAATAAAATAATAAAATAAGTAAATAAATCCGTACAAGCAAAATCTCTCAGAGGATAGGGTTTCTTATTATTCGCTAATAATTAGATTAAGTTTCAAGTAGCCTCCGGTGACGATATCGACCCTTAATTTATTTAGAGTTGCTTTTCTGACACATTTTGTTTTCGGTCTTCACATATCTTCTTGTATTTTTTCTGGTGGTCATCGGCCATTTTTTTTTTTACATCGTCTTTTCTTTATTCAGTGTTCTTTAGTTCTTTTTCTTCTTATTTTCGTCTGCTTCTTTCTTCATTTATATTCTTTGGTTGTTGTCTCAGTTATTGGCTTTCCTTTTCAGTCCATACTTTAATTGAAGATATTGTTCTTCCTCTTTTTCTTTAATTATTTTTCTTCTTTTTATAGAAACGCCATTTTTTTTTGCCTTTCACTATTGTCCGTCTTTTCACTGCAGATTTGCTTGTTTTTCCCGCCTTTTCTCTATCTCGGAATTCTCTGATTTTCTGTTTTTTTTTTTTTGTATATCTTACTCTAACTCCCTCTATGCCCCTTTTCGTTTTCTTCGAATTTTTTCTGTTTTTTTATTTGTTTTTATTTGTTTGTATTTATCTTCTTTTCTGACATGTTTTCTAATTTTTTTTCTTTTTAGTCTTTCATTTTTTGGGGATGGATAATCCCCAGTTCTTTATTTCTTCATTTTTATTGTATTTTTAAATTTCTAATTTTTACGCCCATTTTCTTCATTTCTCTCCGTATGTTTCTTAATTTTCACTTGACCCTCCTTCTCTTCTTCCTCCTCTTTCTTCTTTCTTTCTGTCTTTCCATCTTTCTCCTTTTTTCTTTTTTTCTTCTTCATTTTACTGATTATCTTTCTTCTTATTTATTTTGCTTCTCATCTTTCTGCCTTTTTCTTCATTTTGTTTCTTCATTTTGCTTCTTCATTTTGCTTCTTCTTTTTTGTTTTTTTTTCATGCTTTCTTCATTTTGCTTCTTCTTATTTTGCTTCTTCTTCATTTTGCTTCTTCTTCATTTTCTTCTCATCTTTCCCCTTTTTCTTCAATTTGCTTCTTCATTTTCTTCTTCTTCATTTTGCTTATTTTCATTTTGCTTGTCATCTTTCTCCTTTTTTTACATTTTGCTTCTTCATTTTGCTTATTTTTCATTTTGTTTGTCATCTTTCTCCTTTTTTTACATTTTGCTTCTTCATTTTGCTTCTTCTTCATTTTATTTCTTCTTCATTTTGCTTATTTTCCTTTTGCTTCTCATCATTCTCCCTTTTTTACATTTTGCTTCTTCATTCGCTTCTTCTTCATTTTACTTCTTCTTCATTTTGCTTCTCATCTTTCCCCCTTTTTCTTCAATATGCTTCTTCATTTTGCTTCTTCTTCATTTTGTTTATTTTCATTTTGCTTCTCATCTTTCTCCCTTTTTCTTCATTTTGGTTCTTCTTCATTTTGCTTCTTCTTCATTTTTCTTATTTTTATTTTGCTTATCATCTATTCCCCTTTTTCTTCATTTTGCTTCTTCGATTTGCTTCTTCTTCATTTTGCTTCAAATCTTCATCTCTTCTTTATTTTGCTTCTTCTTTATTCATTTCTTGGTTATTCACATTTTATACTAATTTTTTAAACAGATGATTTAAAACTTATTTTTGATCTATTAAACCCTAACAGGTACTACCACGCCGGGCCAGAATGCACCGTGGAGCAATGACAATGAAGGGGTACTCCACACTTTCCAGGGCTCCAGAATTAGAACCTCACCACTAGATAAAGTTTAGCGTAACACTCAGAACACCAAGACCTTCACTCACCGACTTCTAGCACATGTATGAGAAAAAAGGGTTGG
>CM042172.1:66958400-66960900 GCA_023376005.1 Doryteuthis pealeii | reverse complement strand
GGAATGACCATATTGTTTATTGATATTAACATTTTGGGGGTGGGGTGGGAGGGTTAAAGAAACTTGAGGAACGATTTCATATATACTATCATCATCATCATCATGTCGCGCTGTCAGCGCGGATATCCATGACAATATCTCTCCATCCGTCCCTATCGCTCATCATTCTCAGGAGGTCCTCTATGCAGCATCCTGTATCCGCGCAGAGCTGATCGATGTCCGTCTTTGCTGGTCAGCCCACACTGGCGTGTCCATGTGCGGGCTTCCACAGGAGGACGTCGCTTATGAGTTCGTCATTGCTTCTTCAGCAGTGTCCCGCGTGTCTTGTCCGTCTTACTCGCATGGTTTGGGTGATATGTGGTAGGTGGCCGTACAGCTGTCTTCTCGTGGGGTGCTGTTTCCACGTCTTGTTCAGGATCACCCGCAGCATTCTTGTGCAGCTCCCATCTAATTTACTCTCTAGAATGTTTTACTAATCCTATCAGTCGGTATAATGTTATTGTTTTCGGCATATATATCGGCATAATGTTATTCTTTTCCAATTTTATTTTTACGGAAAATGTTTAGACGAACTCCATTCTCTTATGACGTCATAGATCCAGCGGCTATATTTGAAAATATAGTTTATTGAAATGACAAATAAAAGTCATTTCTTGACATTTGATTTCATGTGATAAATTTGTTTATATTTCAAAACTCAAAATAAATTGACGTTGTTTTGATTCGCCATGTCAGGCAAGTGGTGAGACAAAAAAAGGAAACAATATATATATATATATAATATATATATATATATATATATATATATATTATATATATATTGGGTAAATATGGAAATAATCCGACAATATTAAGAAATTTGAAAAAACAAGTGTTCCAAAATTAAGATGAATTTATTTATCGACGCTTAAACGTTTAAAAATCTTTATAACCTTTTTTTATAAAGATTTTTTTATCTCCTGTCATCTATAAAATATCCATCAATTTCTTCACCCCATAATACATCCTGATGAAAGTTTAAAGAAACCGAAACGTTTAAGTGTCGATAAATAATTTCATCTTATTTTTGGAACACTTGTCTTTTCAAATTTCTTAATATATATATATATATATATATATATATATATATATATATATATATATATATAATATGAGTCTTCGCGTATACTTCTAAATTACTTAGTTAAGAATTAATGCAAAAATGAATTAATGAATATAATAAAGATAAGGAATGTAATGAATAGAATAATTATGAAAAAAATGTCAAATAATAATTGCTTGTAAAAGAATGAATAAAAGTGCAAGAGTTCCACCAACCGAAAATAATCAATTAAGAATACTAGCAACAGAAAACACCCTCCGGGCGTCGTAAAAATTAATTTTTGAAAGACATTGCATGAGAGGGTGGGAGTTAAGAATTCAATGTCAGAGGGTTTGTATCATAAGTAAGACAAATCCTCATATTTATTAAAAGAGCCAAAAAAATAAAACAATTTGAAATGAAAACTGAGTCCCGTCCCTCTCAAATAAAATGTTGCGTGCATGTAATAATCAAACAATTATTTTGAATATTTTCCACATCAATTTTACACAAAATCGTAGGTATTTATTTATTTGTAAACGTGCTTACTCAAATGTTGGGTGTATATAGCATAAGAATAACACAATACTTCAAGCAAATTATAAAACATATAGATGTTTTCTTAATCCTCAAATATTTCGATTCTTCTTAGATACCTATATGCTCATACTTAAACTTGTACTTACATTATACTTATTATACTTATACGTACTTATTGAGTAACTAATTCCTACGTACTTATATTATACTTATTCTACTTATATTATACTTGTACATATATTGTCCTACTTATAATTATGTACTTAAAATATATACAAGTAAAAACTTGTATGTATTTAAGTATTACTATGTAATAATCATTTATAACGTGTGTGATGGGTTGGCCTGAGGAGGATTTCTGTATATAAAATATACACGAATCTTTTTTTAATCATCAAATATTTCGGTTATTCTTTATCTCAATTCATTTTTTGGTCATTGATGCAATATTGATTCATGAATGATATACACAAAAAATTAAACATATCCAACACACACACACACACATACACACACACACACACGCCCTGTCGGCTGGGGCGTTAGAATGCACCGACTGCACCTCTGCAGAGGGGTAAGACTCCCCCAATGGGGCCACCTGTTGACTGTGGGTGGCGACCCGTGATGCTTAAGGATAGAGCCCAGGTGGATGAGCAGTCCATGACATGCAATACTCCACTTTGGCCCTATCTTGGGCTAGACGGGCGGTCGGAGAGGCCCACTCCGATCAATCGGCTGGTCACGTCAAGCCCTAGCACCTATATGATTTTCCCAACCCTATTGCCCTTATGGCAAACCCCAACCCCTTTTTATCATATGGGTGCTAGAAGGCGGTGGTTGCGAGTCTACATGTCCTGGGAATGACGTTAAACTCTATCT
>CM042172.1:66943400-66950900 GCA_023376005.1 Doryteuthis pealeii | reverse complement strand
TTTCTGATAGATTTCGATGCGTAGAATGCAGTAATGCCAATGAAAGTGCTCAATTCCAAGAATTGGCGGAGATCTTATAGCAATATAAGTCCCCTGAGAGTGCTTTGAAAACTCTAATTTTGATGAATTTTTAGGTGCCGATTTTAATGGCCGTTTTCATAGATTTTGATGCGTACAATTCAGTTTTGTGATGGAAAAGCCTAAATTTATGTATTTGGCAGAGAAATAAAGCCTTAAAATCCCACTTATTGTGCCTTAAACGTGTTTGAGAAAGATATATATATATAAATAGAGAGAGACATGAAGGCATTGAGGGTTGGTTTGTTTTGTATTTTTTACGGCATATCAACCTCGGTGGGTCATTTGATGCAGACAATGTTGTGAAATAAATTCATTCTTAATGCATAATACATTTGTGTTTAGATTTTGATGCGTACAATACAGTTTTGTGATGGAAAAGCCTAAATTTAAGTATTTGGCAGAGAAATAAACTTTTAAACCCCACTTATTGTGCCTTAAATTGCGAAATTTAATTATGGGCCATCCTACTATTATCTTATAAAAGAAAATATACATCAATATTTGTTCTGTTCAAAAGGAAGCGGTCATAAATTTTCAATATTAGTGTTTGTAAAAAATATATTAGATAACAATAGTAAACTAAAGTAGTTCATTAAAATTGGAAAATTTCCTGGTTTTATTATACATTATTGTGATTTTTTAACTGGGTCAATGGGTGACCAAGCGGGTCACGTGTTTTCTAGTATATAAATATATTTGGGGGAATATGTGCTTAATTGAAGGTACGACTTCAATTAAGCACATATTCTCCCAAAGGTTGTCGGCTAAAAAAAAGCTATATCAAAACACATTGTTTGTTTGTTTACTTCTCAGACTGTCGTGTAGCAAAGTCACCATAAGTGGAATAATACCCACTTCAAAACAAACGAAAAATCTGGAAAAAAACAGCTGGTGTAATAGTTAGAGTCCCCGCCTGTCAGCTTGACAGCCAGGGTTCGAATCACACACAAAGCAGTCTATAGCTCTGCTGATGAGGCCTAATTGGCTGAAATTTACATACAGAGATTGATTTTTCCCAATTTGTTTAGCCTTACATTTTAATAGGTATGACAATTTTCAAAATTAGGTACACTTCAATTAAGCCACATATTCTCCCAAAAAATTGTCGGCCTAAAAAAGCCATATCAAACACATCGTTTGTTTGTTTACTTCTCAATATATATATATATATATATATATATATATATGAGTATGAGCAAGAAATGAATGAAATAACACACAATGCTGCTTAAAAAGAAAACGATTTATAAAAATATACATAGCTGATACTGATCAATATTTCGATTTTACAAAAATCATCATCAGAGCAGTTACTCCGTGTTGTTGGTGGTCGGAGATAAAAGTGAATTGAAGTTCAAAACAAAAAACCTTGATTTGCCAAAGAAGAGACGAAAGTTGTTACATTATTTCCAATGTGGGCATTCCCGCCACAATGTGTATCATTTTTTGTCGGTCACTTGCTTCAACTTTATCTCCGACCACCAACAACACGAGTAAACTGGCTCTGATGATTGATTTTTATAAAATCGAAATATTTGATCAGTATCAGCTATGTATATTTTATAAATTGTTTTCTCTTTAACCAGCATTGTGTGTTGTTTTCATTCCATCTTGCTCATACTCATAACTGTCGGATCATTTCCTTTCTTTTAACTTATACATATTTATATATTCATTCAAGATGTTCAAAGTGTTTTGTTTAATGGTTTCTAGCTATTCGCTGGTGCTATCATCTTAATCATCATTAACTCCTTTAAAGCGATAGCATCAAAAATTGTTAGAAAACTTGAAAGAAAAAAGAACAGATAAAAAACAATATGGATGCCCATTATTCCTTAAACAAAATGGGTTTGAATATATATATATATATAGTCATCCACAGACACAGAGAAGAGACTGATGAGCAGAGAGCAGGAGAGAGAGAGAGAGAGAGAGAGAGAAGAGAGAGAGAGAGAGAGAGAGACATGGAGACTGACTCCGTTATAGACCTTGCTGATGAGACCTATAGTCGAAATTACATTCACGCGATTCCGATTTGTTAGCCTACATTAGAACATTCATGCTCGCTTAAATTCATTAATTATTAACTAATTAATTTCAAATTAGTATGCACTTCAATTAAGCACATATCCTCAAAAATTGTCGGCTAAAAGGTATATAAAATTAAACCACATTTGTTGTTTACATTACCCTCATATATATATATATATATAATATATATAGATATATGTGTGTGGTGTGTGTGTGTAAGATATGGAAAAGCGATAATCTTCATTGTGAATGAAAAGATAAGGAATATTCATCATGAAGAATCAGATAGTATATATTCAACATTCAATATTAATATTCAATTGTAATTAATTCTTAAACCTTTCTGCTTCGTTTAGTATATGAAAAAAGTGACTCATTTTACTATTTGTAACAGTTTTAACACATATATAGATGCCATCTCTCTGCTCCCCTTCTCCCTCTCTTCTCCCCCCCCTCTCTCTCTCTATATATATATATATATATATATATAAATATATATATATATTATGCGATTTGTTGTATGTAATCCGGTATTCTCCTCTCTCTCTCTCTCTCTCTCTCTCTCTCTCTCTCCTCTCTCTCTGTGTAATTTTTCTTGCTCTGCTGTTCTCTATATTACAAGTATATATGTTTATATAATGCGATGTATGTATAGCTATCTATCTATTCATCTATCGATATGTACTGTCTATGTTCTATCATAATCTTAATGTATCCATAATTTGTCAGTCTTTCTGTTCTTTGTATTCTCCCTCAACACTATCTATCTATATATCTAAATATATATAATATATATATATAATATATATATATATAATATATTATCAATTGTTATATATCCCGCTGGTTTATGTTCGTCTGTCCGTCTATCTGCTTGTCTCGTGTTATGCATGTATGTATGGTTATGTCGATACTTCATCTATCTATCAACACACACACATACACGACACTCTCTCTCTCCTCTCTCACACACACACACCACACACACGCAACACACACACACACACATATATATTATATACGTATGGTTGTTTCCAAATCTATCATTATACGTTACTCTGTTTTTTCCTATATGTATATGTAAGTGTGTATGAAGCATCTAGCAAACTATCAGCCACACACACACACACACACATACACACACAGCATAATGTGACACAAAGTCAATTTCTTAAGCGGAGTCAACAGAGTTGAATTCAGAGTTTTCCTTCTCCTAGACCGCGTTGCCTAACAAGGTTAAAGAGACCAATCTGCCTACTATTTATCCATTAGCTGGAGGAGAGTAGGATGCATACCGTCCGAAGGGGAATTAGCGCTAATTTGAAAATGCAATTCCACGACCAGGATTTGAACTCGAGGCGATGGGTCCATTTCACTATTACTTTAACCATCGCCACCATGCGCTCCTCTTTTGTCTGTAGATGCTATTGTGATCAAGCATCAATCTATCTATCAACAGCCACATACACACACATAAGACATTATAACACACATAGACACACAACATAACGCATGATATATATAATAAATAAATATAGTATATATATATATATATATATATATATATATATGATATATATATATGCTAAAATTCTTTATATGTTGTGTTGTTACTCTTCTCTATCTATCTATCATCTATATATATATAATATATAAATATATGTTCTGTGTTAGTATATATGTGTTGTTGTATTTTTTTTCTATCTGCTATATATGTATGTAGTAAACATCGATCTTCTATCTATCTATCTATGTTCGAGCACACACACACAATATGTCTTTGTTAAATCTGTTCATATATCTGCTTACTCTTCTTCGCTCTACTGTATATGTATGTATGTAGTATGTATGTATGTAAAGCATTCTAATCTATCTATCTAAAATCTATCTATTCAATGACCACAACACAGTATATGTGTTTGCTTACCTAAAATCTGTCATATATCTGTTACTCTGTCTTCCTCTATCTGCTATATGCTATGTATGTAGGTATGTATATATATGTAAGCATCTATCTATCTATCTCTTCAACTATCTATCTATCTATCTATTGAAAGAACCCCAATCTCCTCACTATTAACCTGATGGCATTCTTCTATCTTTTCAGTGACACCTTTTTCCGCAAATATACGAATATAGCTGATACAATCACGTGATATATAATTACTCTGTGACTCTAATTAATTAGTCATAACATTTCCTTTAACTGATCAGCAAAAAATAATTAAAAAAAAGCAACATAATTTAATTAAACCTTTTCGAAAAATTTGATTCTCTTAAAGAAGTCAAGGATTCATGTTACCCGGCAGCCAAAAAGAGATGCAACACAAACAGATATAACAATATCAAACCTACGTAAAATACAGATAGATGATAGAGACATGTTATATAAGCTATATATAATATGTTTAATGAGAGATTTAATCCAAACTTCGGTAGTAAGGATGAGTCTATATTGAGTCAAATCCACTTACTAAATTGCATGATCCATATGTGTAATACAGCTGAATTCATTAAAATCACTAAAGAGAGCTCAATGTAAAATAACTTTTAGATTATATACAGACAATATTTATCAATAAAGGAAGAAGAACTCAATACAGTTAATCCCATAATAAATTTAATTTCGACAAAATTGGGGCCCATATAAATCTAAGGTGATCTTAAACCGGCTCCGCCAAATTTCGCCTCATCAATGGTCTCAATTCACTTATGAACAAGCCATATCACAAAAAAACCCAAAGAGCTGGAATATATAAAATTCAAAAAAAAAAAAAAAAAAAAAAATTATATTATATTTTTTTATATGTTTATATATATTTTATATATATATATATGTTATATAAGTATAAATATATGTTATATTAGTATATATATTTTATGTTATATTAAGTATATGTAAATGTACAAGGGCGCGAGGTGACGGGTGTGGGGTGTCATGATAGTGCACACGTTAACGGGTGCGCGTTTGGGTAGGAGGGATGGATGGGAGCGATGGTTGTGGCACGTGCGCGTGGGTGCGATGTGATGCGTAATTGAACCGAATAATTGATGGATAATTTGAATGATCAAGTTACTTCCCATTGCCCCAAACAGTGAAATGTGTGTGTGTGCGGTGGCGCGGGGGATCAGCGCCCCCCCCCCACTGTCTTTCATTTCCCGCCAACAGGTGAACGAGAGTTAGCAGCGCCCCATTAAGGCGGCCAGAGTTAACTCAGTCGGTTTTTAGAGTTCGGCCTAGAAACCACAAGGTTCCCAGTCGATACCGCCCTCGCCAACTCAGCGTATGAGTAGCCACAGGGACTGTGCCCAGAGTTAAAGAACGAAGCGGGATGGTAGGCGCTGCGTGCCTACACCTCAGACTGTGAAATACTACGCTGGTCTAGAGCCTTAGCTGGAAAAGTGATAGTCTCCTTCGCTGATTGCTGATACGACTTTAGGCCACCCCGCACGACTTTACTTTACTATATTATATTATATTGTTGAGTATTTCCATTCCTTTCATATATAATATATATATATAGTAGTAATATATATAATATAATGTACGTATAAACTTGTTCTTATGCAACGCTTGACTTTTTTGGCGGGTTTTTTTTAGTCTTTGAAAACATTGGGGCAAAAACCCAAGAAAAACAGAAAAAAATCAGAATTTTAATATTCAATTGTTTTCTGTTTCTGGTTTGCAACAGATTCCGATATTTCGGCGTGAAACCTTTCCCCTTTTAAGGTATAATGATATGAAGAAGGTCTGCGAGAGAAAAAATGAAATGCCTATATATGAGGGTAAAAAATCATGAAATGAGGTGAACGATTTTGGCGTTTTTTAGCCGTTAATTTCTTTTCGAAATGTTGCACTAACTCATCCGAAATTACGATCATGGTAGATCGGTTCGAAATTCGGCATGACATTTATCGCTGAAAGTCATGCGCCCAACTTTAAAGAAAATTATATATAATATTATATATAATATATATATATATAACTCATATATATGTGTGTGTTCCAAAAAAGGTTAACAGCTCCGTTAAGAATATTTGTCTTCACAACACGTGTTGCATAGCCTTCCTCACTGCACTAATAATCTATAATGTGCATACCCTTCTTTAATTCGTATTCTTGTCCGTCTTTAGTATCCTGATCGTCTTTGGTCTTTCATTATCATCTTGACTGGTCTGAAACTTCTAAAAGTCTGAACTTCTGGACTTCGGCGTCTGTTTTCTGTTAGAGATTTCTCCTTATCAGAAAGCCCGTTCATGTAGTTTAGGAATTAAACACAAGACTTCGATTTACTTTTGACTATTATTGTTAAATCCCCACCAGACATCTGCTAAACTAACATTAGCGCGCGTATGCATAGGAGTCACAGTTCGGCAGTACATCTCACTGCCTCGCGTCCAACTGCAAACAGTGGAGACCGAACAGTCCCACGTGACTTCACGTATTTTGGCGGGCTTCTTTAATTTTTCCAGTGATGACCCGGCCACGGTATGAAAAGGGTCATCCGCTAAGAATTACAGGGAAGCTGGAGGCGAGAGTAGGATGCATACCTTTCGAAGGGATTAGCACGTAATTGAAATGCCAATTGCCACGACCAGTGATTGAAACTCGGGGCGATGCGTCCATTTCACACTTACTTTAACCATGCGCACCATGCGCTTCCCCTTGTCTGGTAATGTATGTGTGTTGCAAGCATTCACTATTTATCTATCAACACGCACATACACTACTATGACAATAGAACACATAGACACACACAACAGTAGTACGCAGATACTATATATATATAATAATATATATTATATATATATATATATACTATTATATACTATAATATATACTTGCTAAAACATCGTTATATGTTGTGTTATCTTCTCTATCTTCTAATTATCTACTATATATATATATATATATATATATATGCTGTTGCTAGTATATATGATTGGTGTGGTATTTTTTTTTCTATTCTGTATATATTATGTATGTACAACATCTATCTTTCTATCTATCATATCTATTTCGATGACACAACACATATATGTGTCTTTAAAATCTGTCATATATCTGTTACTCGTGTCTTCCTCTATCTGTATATGTAATGTAATGTATGTATGGTATGTATGTAAGGCACTATCTAATCTATCTTATCATTCTATTTCAATGACACCACACACATATATATGTGTTTGCTAAAATCTGTCATATATCTGTTTACTCGGTCTTTCTCTATCTGTATATGTATAGTATGTATTGTATGTATTATATATGTAAGCATCTATCTATCTATCTCTTCAAAGACTGTCGTGTAGCAAGTCACCTAAGTGGAATAATACCCACTTCAAACAACGAAAAATCTGGAAAAAAAACAGCTGGTGTAATATCTAGAG
>CM042172.1:66905900-66933400 GCA_023376005.1 Doryteuthis pealeii | reverse complement strand
TTCAGAAAACTTGCAGGGTTTGGGTGACATGGCCTGGATGATTTGACATGGAATTACTTTTTATATATATATATATATATATATATATATATATATATATATATATATATATATATATAATATTTTGAAAAATAGCGACATACTTTATTGATCAGCAAAAATTTTTTATAAAATTTTCCGAAAGAGAAAAGGAAAGAAAAAGAAAAGGGCCCTTTCGACCGGTGCTTTGTCAAAAGATACGACCTGTAGATCGTTTAAAAGTCACGATGTAAATTAATTGGGTAAAAAAGAGATTGAATCAAGCAAATAGTGGGGTAACATGAAGGAAAAAAGATTATTTATTTATTTTTTAAATTCATTTTTTTTCAAAGCACCAGTCGAAAGGGCCCTTAAGTTTCTTTTTCTTTCCTTTTCTCTTTCGGAATTTTTTAAAATTTTTTTGCTGATCAATAAAGTATGTCCCTATTTTTCAAAATATTATACAAATTTAGCTGTACCAAAAATTTGTTTATATATATATATATATATATATATATATATATATATATATATATATATATAAAGTGGGAGGGAGGGAGGGAGGGAGGGAAGGAGAGTGATATTAATCCGAGTTCTATGACATAAAAAGAAAGGTTCTTAAAAAAAACGCTATGAATTATTTTCTTATTTATTTGAGTGAACTTACGACAATCTCATTTAAGAAATCTAATGTTAAAAACAAATATTTACATCGATAAAAATTAAAGAAAACATATTTAACTTGATTTTTATTCCCTTTGAATTTATTTTGTTGTACTCAAGTTATTTGAAATCTAAAATCTATGATATATAATTTTCATTATTAAATCAAGATAAGGTTTCATCATATTGAAGTTTTAACACAACTTTATCTCTGTATATTCAAAAAATTATCATTTGATTTTTAGATACAGGTGTCATTTTAACCCAGCGAATGATACATAAATCCAATAAATATTTTATGAGATCAATACACTTAAGATCTTATCACTTGGAGAATGAAATAATTCACTGCACAGTTTGTAACTGAGTGACAATTTTGTGGGGTCTGCATCCCTTCTAAATCTTCGATACAAATTTGATAACACTTGATAATAATTATAACCCTTCACTATTTTCACTATAGAAATATCGTTATCACCATGAGCCGTTGTTATGACTGGAAAGGTATATATTTACGACTCTTCAAATATATTCCTAAAATTCTTAAACATATATAACTAATTTCTCTGAATGTTTGAGATGAGGCTTGAAGATTAGTATCATTAGCGTTATTCGGACTATTGTCCCAATCTGAAATACCTGAAGAAGGTCGGAGGGTATATCGGCCGAAACGTTGTACAAATAACAATGAAGATGGGGACAATAGTCCGAATAACGCTAATAATACTAATATATAACTAAAATCCTTGAATATGCGCCTTCCAGGCGAAGTATCTAAGTTTTAATGTAATGAAAAATTAAATTCGAAATACTAGTGAAATTAAATAAAATAAGAACGCATATAAATGATTACACTTATTTTAATCATATTTTAATTGGTTTCTATATAAAATCTTTCCTTGGATTGATTTTAATACGTTGGAGAATAAAATTTCGAGATTAATAACACCAAGTAATTATTTACCAAACCCGGTTTTCTTAAAACCAGTGTGCATATTAACCACATTATATCTTATGTAAACCTCTATTTGTTAGTGAGATATAAGACATTGCAGGATTTTAAACGCTCGATTAACATGAGCTTTTTTGAGTCAAACCTAACTCAGATTCTCAGAGATACATCGTTGATAAATTAGATTTATTTTATGTGTTAATGAGTTTGACATGAAATTAAATGCTCATAGATTCATGTTATCTTCCTTTTTCAATAACATTTTTATCGACTATTATTAATTTGTTACAATATATTTCATTATTGCATATTCGTCTCGAATCCCATCTTTTATTTTTTTAAGGTTCTCATCTGCGGCGTTTTTTTTCTCAATCATCTTGTTATTATTTCATTTGTTTAATTTCTTTCTTCTTATTTTCTTTTTTTTTATAATTTTTTCTTTTTTTTTTCATATTTTCTTTCTTTTTTATTTCATTTGGTTAATTTCTTTCTTCTTATTTTCTTTTTTAGGATTTTTATTTTCTTTATATTTTCTTTCATCTTTATTTCATTTGTTTATTTTCTTCCTTCTTATTTTCTTTTTTTATAATTTTTTCTTTTCTTTATATTTTCTTTCATCTGTATTTCATTTGTTTAATTTCTTTCTTCTTATTTTCTTTTTTTTATAATTTTTTCTTTTTTTTAATATTTTCTTTCTTTTTTATTTCATTTGGTTAATTTCTTTCTTCTTATTTTCTTTTTTAGGATTTTTCTTTTCTTTATATTTTCTTTCATCTTTATTTCATTTGTTTAAATTCTTACCTGTTATTTTCTTTTTTTATAATTTTTTCTTTTATTTATATTTTCTTTCTCCTTTATTTCATTGGTTTATTTTCTTTCTTCTTCCATATCCCACCGCCTTCAAGCACATATAAGATAAAAATGGTTGAGGTTTGCCATAAGGGCAATAAGGTCGGGGCAATCATATAGATGCTAGTACTTGACATGACCAGCTGATTGATCAGCGGTGGCCTCTCCGACCGCCCGTCTAGTCCAAGTAAGGACCAAAGTGGAGTGTCGCATGTCATGGACTGCACATCCACCAGAATTCCATCCTTAAGCATCACAGGTCGCCACCCACGGCTAAAAGGTGAGCCCAATGTGAGGGGAGATTCTTACCACACTGCAGAGGTGCAGTCGGTGTATCCTAAAGCCCCAGCCGACAAGGCTGATACTATTTAGGAAAACATACTATCAATCAACACCATCAAAAATACGTCCACAGAAATTAGAAGGGAGTTTTTTTTATGTAGTTATCGAGAATTTAAATAAAATTCTTTTTTTAACCATTCATGTATCGCTTTTTTCTGACAATGAACTAAGCAGGCCAAAAAAATGTATAACTTTTAATATTTATTCGTTTTTCTTTCTCTTTTCCTCATTTTCGCTCTTTACTTTCATCTTTATTTCATTTGTTTATTTTATTTTTTATTTTATTTTTTAATATTTTTTTTATTTTTTTATGTTTTGTCTTTTCTTTATATTTTCTTTATTTCATTTGTTTTTATAATTCTTATTTGATGTATATTTTCTTTCTTTATTTCATTTATTTGATTCTTTCCTTCTTATTTTCTTTTTTTATGATTTTTCTTTTCTTTATATTTTCTTTCATCTTTATTTCATTTTTTTTTTATAATTCTTATTTGATGTATATTTTCTTTCTTCTTTATTTCATTTGTTTAATTTATTCCTTCTTATTTTCTTTTTTTTAATTATTTTTATTTTATCTTTATTTTCTTTATATTTTCTTTCATTTTTCTTTCATTTGTTTATTTTATTTTTTATCTTATTTTGTTAATAATTTTTTCTTTATATTTTCTTTCATCTTAATTTCATTTGTTTATTTTCTTTTTATTTTATTTTTTTAAATAATTTTTTTCTTTATATTTTCTTTCATCTTTATTTCATTCATTTATTTTTTCTTCTTCCATATTATTAATTTATAACTTTTAATGTGTGTATTTTCTTTCTCTTTTCCTCATTTTCGCTTTTTACTCCCCTTCTTCATTTATAAGGAAGCATTTAAAAAAATGGACAGCATGCTTCTTTGTTTTATTGATTATTTTTTCTTCCATATATTCTCCCTTTTTCCAATGTTTCCCGCCATTTAATCGCCATTGTTTCTAAATCGATCAATAGAGACCCTGAAGTTTATCGAAGTGACATGAACATTTACTCTTTCTCTTCCTGGCAATAGACTCACTCAGTAGTAATTGTGATCCTCCATTTTGTGCTGATCTAACAACTCACCACGAAATCATTTACACTGGCCATTTCCATGTCCACTCTCATTTTTTTATATCTCATCGACACATCTTCAGTTGACGTCTTCACACCGGGGATTCATTTGTCTCTTTATTTCCTCGGCAGATTCACAAGATAAAACGATCGTCCTCATTACTCAAGTAAATGGAAAAACCTTCAAAACATCAACAGTTATGTTCTTCTACCTCTCTCCTCCCCCTCTAGTTCTCTCCCTCTCTTTCATTATCTCTCTCTCTCTCTCTCTCTCTCTCTCTCTCTCTCTCTCTCTCTCTCTCTCTCTCTCTCACTGTTTCTTAGTATCAATCATGTTCAGGTCAAGCTAACTGCTCAGATACCCATGACTCCCTCTCTCTCTTTTTTCTTTCTCTCTCTCTCCCCCTCTGTCTGTCTGTATGTCTGTCTCTCTGTCTCTCTCTTTCTCAGTCTATCAATCATCAACATCAGGTTACGCTAACTGCCCAGATATCCATGACTATCTCTCTCTGTCTCTCTGTCTCTCTCTTTCTCTCTATCTGTCTCTCTGTCTGCCTCTCTCTGTCTGTCTGTCTCTCACTCACTCTTTCTCAGTCTATCAACCATCATTATCAGGTTGCGTTAACTGCCCAGATACCCATGACTCTCTCTCTCTCTCTCTCTCTCTCTCTCTCTCTCTCTCTCTCTCTCTCTCTCTCTCTCTCTCTGCCTATCTCTTTCTCACTCTTTTTTCTCTCTGTCTGTCTATCTGTCTGTCTGTCTGTATCTGCCTGTCTGTCTGTCTGTCTGTCTGTCTCTCTCACTCTTTCTTAGTCTCTCAATCATCAACATCCGGTTACGCTAACTGCCCAGATACCCATGACTCTCTCTCTCTCTCTCTCTCTCTCTCTCTCTCTCTCTCTCTCTCTCTGCCTTTCTCTTTCTCACTCTGTCTGTCTGTCTGTCTGTTTGTCTCTCTCTCACTCACTCTTTCTCGGTCTATCAACCCATCATCATCAGGTTACGTTAACTGCCCAGATACCCATGACTCTCTCTCTCTCTCTCTCTCTCTCTCTCTCTCTCTCTCTCACTCTTTCTCAGTCTGTTAATCATCATCATCAGGTTACGTTAACTGCCCAGATGCCCATGACTATCTCACTCTCCCCCCTCTCTCTCTTTCTCTCTGTCTTTGTCTCTTTCTCCGTCTGTCTGTCTGTCTGTCTGTCTGTGTCTCTCACTCACGCACTCTTCCTCAGTCTATTAATCATCATCATCAGGTTACGTTAACTGCCCAGATACCCATGACTATCTCTCTCTATCCATCTCTGTCTGTAACTTCCACTGCCTAGTCCTTCACGCGGCATCCGCATTCCACACACAGCTGATTGATATCGCATTTTGCTGGTCAGTATGAGAAGAGGGTACCCCCGTGGAGTGATTTAAAAAGGGTGCAAAGTTCCAGGATGGTTCCCGATTACGACAAGAAGGTTCCTGATTACGTCAAGAAGGTTCCCGAGTTCGAGGTTTCCGTGGCTGACAAGAAATACCAGAAGAAGGCCGGAGGGCACATCGGCCGAAACGTTGTACAGATAACAATAAAGATGAAGACAATAGTCCAAATAATCCAAAGATGGTATTAATTTTTGACTCATCCTCGTACATTTCGATTAATGTAACAGTATTTTATATTTTTGAATTCTTTTTTAGCTGGTTTATTTATGTCATTTTTGCTTTTCTTTTCCGCTAACTCTTCTTCCTTTTTCTTTTATTTCAAAATATTTTCATTCATTTTGTTGGTTTCTTTTCTTTTCCTTCAAACCATTTTCTCTTTCATGTGATATAATTTCTCAGTATTTTCATCATTTATTATTTAGCTTACTTTGCTTGAACTATTTTTCTTCTTCTTGATCTCTTGCCTTTTTTCTTTAATTCCGCCCCCTCTTTTCTTTTTAGTTTATTAACAAGATTTCATTCCTATAATCTTGTCTGACCCTGTTGATTATATTTTCACTTATCTTCTCTTTTAATTTATAATCCCTCGACTCCTTCGTATATTCCTTCATTTTTAAAAATTTCTTTCTTTGTTTATTACGTCATTTTTGCTTTTTTTTTCCGCTAAATATTCTTCTTTTTTCTTTCAAAACATTTTCATTCATTTTACTGGTCTCTTTTCTTTTTAATTAAAACCATTCTCTCTTTCATGGAATATAATTTTTTCTTCATTTCTCATCTTGTTAATCAAATTTTCATTTATCTCCTCATTTAATTTATAATCCCTTGCATCCTTCGAAAATATTCCTTCCTTTTTTTATTTTTTTATTTGTTTATTACGTCATTTTGCTTTTCTTTCCCGCTAAATCTTCTTCTTTTTTCTTTTTTCTTTCAAAACATTTTCATTCATTTTGCTGGTCTCTTTTCTTTTACTTATAACCTTTCTCTCTTTCATGGAATATCATTTCTCAGAATTTTCTTCATTTATTATTTAGCTTACTTACTCATAAGCGACGTCCTCCTGTGGTACTCACCACATGGGCACGCCAGTGTGGACCGACTAACAAAAACGTACATTGACCGGCTCTGTGTGGATACAGGATGCTGCATAGAGGACCTAACGAAAATGATGAGTGATAGGGACGGACGGGAGAGATTGTCATGGATATCCGTGCTAACAGCGCGACATGATAATGATGATGATGATGCTGATGATTATTTAGCTTACTTTGCTCGAACTCTTTTTCTTTTTCTTGAGCTCTTACCTTTTTTCTATATTTTTCCTCCCTCTTTTATTTTTAGTAAATCTTTTCACTCCTTCTCTAAATCCTTTTTTTAAATTGTCTTCTTTATATTCCTTTCTTCTTTCTTTTTCTTTTCATCACTTCTTTATTTCAAAACATTTTCATTCATTTTGCTGGTCTCTTTTCTTCTACTTAAAACCTTTATCTCTTTCCTGTAATATAATTTCTCAGTATTTTCTTCATTCATTATTTAGCTTACTTTGCTTGAACTATTTTTCTTTTTTTTTTAGTTCTTGCCTTTTTTTTTTTCTTTAATTCCCCCCTCTCTTCTTTTATAGTTTATTAACAAGATTTCATTCCTACAATCTTGTCTGACCCTGTTGATATTTTCATTGATCTCTTCATTTAATCTAGAATCCCTCGACTCCTTCGTATATTTCTTCCTTTTTTAAATTCTTTCTTGGTCTGTATCTTTTTCTTTCTTTGTTTATTACGTCATTTTTGCTTTTCTTTTTCGCTAAATCTTCTTCTTCTTTTTTTTCTTTTTTCTTTCAAAACATTTTCATTCATTTTTCTGGTCTCTTTTCTTTTACTTTCACTCTTTCATGGAATATATTTTTTCTTCATACGAGTTTCATAAACAAAAATAAGAATTTTCTTCATTTATTATTGAGCTTGCTATTCGTTCTTTGTTTCTGTCTTTTTCTTTATTTTTCCTGCCTCTTTTCTTCTTTTAGTAAATCCTTTCACTCTTTCTCTAAATACATTTTTTTAATTGCCTTCTTTGTCCCTCTTTCTTCTTTTTCTTCTTTCCTCGCTTCTTCTCGTTTATTTTTCTTCACCGTTTTGCATCTCTTCTTCACCGAGATATTCTTCACCAATTTTTTCCAATCAACTTCTTCAGTTTTTCCAAGACTTTGGCTTTTAGTGTCCAAGTTTTATTTTCTTTCTTCCGGTATTTTTTGCGATATTTTAATGGTACTTTCATTTTTTTTTTTTATTTATTTCATTTATATTTTCTTCATTTTTTTGTTTTGTTTCTCCGCCATAAAGATTTCCTTAATCAAGCGTTGAATTTTATCCTTCTGCTATTTTTTATTTTTTGTTATTCTCGGTCCTTTACTTTCTTTGTTTTGTTATATTCGTTTAGTCTTTTGGACAAAGCAGGAAATGAATCAGCGCCCCCTGCCGGGCATACAGTAAAGGAGGAAAAAGTTGACTGCGTGAAATGACTGACCACCTACTCAGTACAACGTGTTTAAACGGTTAAGTCCTTTTCGGATATTTTTTTATTCTTCTTTTCTTCTTAACAATAAAATTGTCAAGACTTCGTTTTTTGGCGCAAACAAATGCCTAACAAAGAACTATAAAGAAAAAGGAGAAGCAACGAACATATTAAAACAGAATAAAAGTGCATCGTTCATTGGCCTTAATGGTGAAAAACAAAAGCCATCGTCTGACCAATAATGTTCTTGGACTTAGCCATCTAACGCTCGAATAAGCACCATTACTTTGTGGAAATGTCTCTATAAATGAGTGGGTTTAGAACTGTCCTTGTGCTATTAAATGTCGGTGTCTGCAGGAACCTGAGTGATAAAACGGCTCTCACAGATTCCCGCCATTTTCAAGCACTGATGCGTTGCCATACAGTAACGTCCTCTTTTCTTATGGTTCCGTTAGGTTAGCAAACATGCATTGCGGGCATTTTTATTTTCTCCGTGTGCGTCAATGCCAATACCCTGTATCAGTACTTGCGGTGCAAAAAAAAAGAAGACATATATTGGACACATCAAATGTCTTTCTTCATATTCTTTTATTTCTTTTAAAGAACTTCAACAACTTTTGATGAAATATAATTCAAGAGTAGTATGCGAATTGGTGTATTAGTTTATAGCTAACACCCATACTCTTGTATCCAAAAGAGGGTAAACCCAACACAGAATATATGGTAGGGAAAAGACAAGTCAATTTATACAAGATAAAATTTAATTAATACATAGATGAAACATAGTTTCAATCTCAAATCATAAAAAGAACAAAAAGATGTTCCAAGGAACATGAATAAGTCTAAGGTAAAAATAGGTGGAAACACTAATATTCCTTTGTTTCAGGAAGTCTGTGAACAAAACAGGCACACGTGTGCATAGTTGCTGATGAAGAGAAGGGACACACGTTAGAATACTTCCAAGTTGTATCGGAGAAAGAGGAAGATTTTAGGGCTCATCTTGTAACAAAATGGACACGTGATGTGGGAAAGCCCTGCCTCCAATATACAAAAGGGAAACAATTCTCTTCTGTATCCCAAATTATTTGAAGTATGTCTTCAAGAAACATTCCTCAAAGACACCAGCTGAATACCTGAAACTGTCAAACTTTTAGTCACACACACAAAGACGAATTAGTCTCGCAGATCCATTACTACTGAATAGCAACTTCCATTTTCGGGGGAGGACCCATACTTTTATGAAAAGCAATGATAAACTAGTGGGATTTTTTTTAATAAAACAACATAAATATTCATTTCAAAATTAGATTAAGAATAACTGGCGAAAATTGTTTTAAAAAAATTATTTTTATAATTCTTTAACTCAGTCTTGTATAAAATGGAATCTCGAAAATAGGAGAAAAAATGTTAAAGTTACCAGAGTGCTGGTTAGTCGGAAGATAATTCTTTAAATGCGTATTGGGTGGTCATCAGTGATGAACTATTATCATCGCCAATTACTTGTTCTTATACTTCCCAACCCTATTGCCCTTATGGCAAGCCCCAACCCCTTTTTATCATATGGGTGCTAGAAGGCGGTGGCTGTGGGTCTACATGTTCTGTGAATGACGTTAAACTCTATCTGATGGTGAGATTCCAGTTTTGGAGGTTTTGGGAATGTGGGGCACCCCTTCATCACCATTGCTCCCTGGTCCACTCTGTGGTAGTAAAATGGAATGTTCCATAATGTTGTAACTCCTGTATCGAAGTTAATAGAGAGTGGGAAGAAAATACAATGCATATTTCGGGCAACTTATTGTTGTGTAATGGTTAACAAGCTAGTTTGGCAGACCACTTATAACCGATAAGAATATTTATCTCGCATCCCACGTATGCGTGTATGACACAAATTCGTTTAATGAGGGCGCGCCCACAAGCCGAGGCTCATGGGATGGCGGGTGCAAAAAATCCATTGATCACCTCAAGGGGAGCGCCTCAGGCATTGGACAATAAACCCAGCTCTGTCCCTTTAAATCAAGGGGGCAGATGTTGCCTGGTAGATAGACACCTGGGATCACGCCGTTGATTTTCACGAATAGTCCAGTGGCGGAAGCCACTGGGTCCCCGCCCAGTGTATTACTGCGTTTGCCGATTAGTGAGTACTATTCTCACCGGGTGCCCTATATTTGCCAAAAATAACCTACACTTAGACTTTTTTCTTCTTTCTCTTAATGACGAAACTTACATGGAGTAATGATGAACAAATTCGACTACTATGTATTGACCAATACCTCAAAACAAGCAGGTTGTGACACAAGGTAAATCTTCATGCGCAGTTTAACAGATCTGAATTTCTTCTGTTTGACCGGATACCTTATCAGGATCAAATATCCGAGTCTGATCCACTATTTACCCATAGCTGGGACAATAGCTGGATTCGTACATTTTCCAATGTGAAATGCAACCAACCTCGTCCAGGATTTAAACTTAGTCACTGTATCCATTTCGTACCATGATAACCATTTTGCCACGCACGTCTCGAATCATAAACTATTAATAGGGAGTTTAAAATTCACTGGGCTCCCCCATAAATTCAACCTTGGGCCACAAATAAAGATTTCCTAGGAAATAACTATTACATTTCATATTGGGTAACTCTTCGTGTCATTTTGTATTATTCGGATTATTCGGATTATCTGCACAGCGTTACGACCGAGGTGTCCTCCGGCCTTCTTCAGGCATTTCTTGTCGGACTCGGCAAACTCCCCGAGCTTGTGGGGGTTAATAAAAGTAAAAATAAATAAAAACAAGATTAAATAAAATAAATGAATAAATAAAAAAGACACAAAAATAACAATCTCCCAGAGAGCTTAGGACAGGAAAAGCCTTCCGGGCATGCGCAAAAAAAAACTAAGTTCTTGGCGTCTGGACTCTGGCGTCCTTGGTAACGGTTTGATAATAATGTCTCTCTCTATACTTCCAACTAGTTGTGTATTTATCTCTCTCCATTTTTACTAGCGCAAGACTTATTCCTATAAATTGGTGATCACGACGTGATCTGAACACGCAACCTTCTCGGGGACATTCTTGTCGTAATCGGGAGCCTTCGTGGAACTTCGAACTTAACTCTTTATTCAGTCAAATAAATAATTCCTTCATGTTTTAAAAATCTTTTTTCTCTTTGTTTTCAGTCTTTGATGTCAGTCGTCAGAATTCGAACTCTGAACTTACAACTTAAAAAATGCGTTATATTATAACTCAGAACAGTATATAATTTTTTTTTTTTACTTATATTGCCTTTTCTGTACATAAGTTTATTTCATCCCTATCTTTTAAAAATCAACATAAAACTAATTTTCAAGTCAACACACTCCTCTATCAAGATGGCTTACACAATCATTAACTCAGCACAAAGGGAGATAACCCTTCTTTTTTTTTTCTTTTTTGCTTTTAGAAGTTTCTAAACACTCCAATCTGTCTTTATATTTTTGACTCATTTTTATCTATTTTACTTTTTTTCCTTTTTTTTATCCCTCTTTTTATTTCATTTGGAAAGAACGCGTGAAGCAGAAAAATATTATCGTAAAGTAGAAGCAAAAAATATTGGCTATAAAATTGCAATACTTTTTTTTTTTAATTTTAAATTTTATTTTTTCCTGCTCTATCTGTTGACTGTGGGTTTTGTTTTTCGTGTTAGTGAGGGTAACTTTTAATCGGATGTAAAATCTTAATGTCGTTATTGCTGTGAAACATCTAAAAACGGTTGTTCCGTTGGCATCTCTGACATCAGTATCGTTTTAAAAACCTTTTTTTTTTAATTTCCTCACAAATCCCCAAATACTTAAATATATATATATATATATATCTTGGAATTACGTTTTATTTACTTAAATTTGTTTCCAGTATTCATTTTTTTTGTCTTGTTCTGATTAGAATCAAAATTGAATTTATTTACTTTCAGATAAAAGTTTGTAAAATTCTCGCAAAATTCTTCAAGAAATTATTTTATAATAAAAGACATTTATATGATATAGTAACTGAGTTCAAAACAAACGAAAAATCTGGGAAAAAAACAGCTAATGTAATGGTTAGAGTCCCCGCCTGGCAGCTAAGGTTCGAATAACACACGGAGCAGCTTTCCTGTCTATAACTCTGCTGATGAGGCATAATAGGCCGAAATATACATACAGAGATTGACTTTTTCGATTTGTTTAGCCTTACATGTGAACATATATGCCTGCCTAATTCTTTAATTATCAACTAATTAATTTTCAAAATTAGGTATGACTTCAATTAAGCACATATTCTCCCAAACATTGTCGGCTAAGGCCATATCAAACACATTGTTTGTTTGTTTACTTTCATGATATAGTAAGTAGGGCCAACATTTTCCGCGTTTGAGAACCCATCATGAGTTAAAAGGACCATATGAGCTTTAGGCACCCCTTTTACGATCTCGATTCATAAGGACATTTTTTCATTTACACCGTCAAAATCCGCTTCTTTATTAACAGACAATTTTTAGAGGGTTTTTTTAATTATAAAATTAACCCCTAACCCTAACCCCTAACCCTAACCCTAACCCTATCTCCTAACCCTAACCCCTAATAAACAACTGGATGTTGACGGTGTAAATGAAAAACATGTGCTTATGAATCGAGATTGCAAAAGAGGTGGCTAAAGATCATATGGTCCAACTAAAATTCCACAAAATTCGGAAATTAAACGAAGTAAATCTATTAATAATGGAGATTGTCTGTATTTCTGTCTGTAATAAAAACTACGTCATAGCTCTACGTCTCAGCATACTTCACAATATTCTTATGCTATATACACCCAAAATGTGAGTAAGCAATTTTTAAAATTGTTTTTTGCTCTCGCCTTTTTTTTTACAGTAACAAGAAGTTAACTAAAAAGTTTACAAATAAACCTACGATTTTGTGTAAAATTGATGTGGAAAATATTCAAAATAATTGTTTGATTATTACATGCATGCAACATTTTATTTGAGAGGGACGGGGCTCAGTTTTCATTTCAAATTATTTTTTTTTTTTTTACTCCTTTAATAAATAGGAGGATTTGTCTTATTTATGATACAAACTCTCTGACATTGAATTTTTAACTCCCACCCTCTCAGGCAATGTTTTTCAAAAATGAATTTTTACGACGCCCGGAGGGTGCTTTCTGTTGCTAGTGAAACCTAACGTATGTTTTGCTGAACTATGAAGAATAATTTTTGAAAAATCACATGTACAAATTTATTATACTTTCTTCAAAACGGGAAAATGCTATCCGACAAAACGACGCATTTTTGCCGTTTTTTTCTCTCTCTTGAAGTTATGCTCTTTTTAACGTGATTTATTTCATTGTTATACACAAGAAATTTATGAGAAGTATTTTATGTGTACGTTTATACTCTGTTCTAATGAAGAAAAATATTCTTTCATTAGAACAGAGTATAAACGTACACATAAATAATATACACATAAAAAAGTACACATAAAATAAATGACAATAAAAGTACACATAAAATAAATGACAATAAAGTTCAAAAATGAGTGAAGTGCTGTCATATGGAAATTTTGGCCGTTCCAAAAATATACCATTCAGTATTATTTGGATTATTCCGACTATTATCCTCATCTTTATTGTTATATGTACTATAAAGTAAGTAAAGTCTTCGGCGTGGCCTAAAGTCGGTATCAGCCAATCAGTGAGGGAGTCTATCCCCTTTTTTACAAGCGCTAGACCAAGGAGATTGGTTTTGCGTCTGGGGTGGAGCGCCAAACCTACCATCAGCTTCTTACTTTTACCGCACAGATCACTGTGATACTCATACGCTGAGTTGACGAGGACAGACATCGAACTAGGAACCTCGTGGTTTCTAGCCGAACGCTCTACCAACTGAGCTAACCCGAATCCAAATAATACTTATAATAAAAGCCTCTTCTAAAAAGTCATATAATATACTATTCAATTATATTTTTTACTTGTTGTCAATGGGTATATATGACGGTTTAATTAATGATCATTTGGTAAGGTAAGCTAAGTCTGGCACAAGACCAGAAGTACGAAAGACCTGTTGTTGGGGATTATCTTCCCTTTACCAGGAAGAGTTATCTTCCCGCGGTGTGGCCGTTTGTTCCCACTAGGGGACCTCTGGTATTTAAGCGCCTGATTTAAACTTCTCTTACTCTTTTAGCTACATCTCCGGAACGAGCACATGGGTTAGACTACTGTCTACCCCTTTCTCGGTGGGCTCGGCCCCCCCCTTCCTAGTAAGTGATCTCTATGTACGGACGCTCCAGTTCTTTGATTTATGTATGTTTATGTACACTATTCTATTGTTTATGTATCATGTCATATTCTTGTGCTGTTATCTATATAAAATGTTTTGTCTCACAAACGTATCGGAGTTTGTTATGTTTCAAATAGTTATGACTTTGTTATAACTTTGAACCTTACACTGTTAACCTTGTTTCAATGATTAATAACAATTCAATAAATCCCACTCCGTAAAAAAGAATTACCCTGTTGGGTTATCTTCGCTTTGTCTGGAAGAGTTATCTTCCGTCTGGGTTCCCTTTTTTGTCCACCAGAGTTTTTTTTTATTTAAGCGCCTGTTTCTGCAGCACCTCACGCACATGGGTTAGACTTTTATGTCTACACCCTTCTCGTGTGGGATCTTCTGCCCCAACGCAATGCCAGTAAGTGATATTGCCCTATGGACTCTCCATCTCTATCCATTACTTCTATTTTGTACATTTAGGTATCTCTTGTATATCTCCTTATTGTATCTCTATTCATGAATGTGTCCTTTTTTATATTTTCTTTGTATTTCTGTTACATGTATTCTTTCCATGTGCTTGTATAAAAGTCATTTTGTGTGTTTAATATTCGTGTTGGAGTTGTTTTGTTCAACTTGTTATTACGTTGAACCTTACATCATCAATTTATTTTACTAGCAAAATAAAAAGACACCCTCAGGGCGATGTATAAATAATTTGTATTTAAGCGCCTGTTTTGGAACTCTCTTCTTCTTCTTCTTCTTCTTCTTCTTCTTCTTCTTCTTCTTCTGCGGCACCTCACGCACATGAGTTAGACTTTAATGTCTACACCCTTCTCGTATGGGGGCTTCTGCTCCCAACACAACGCTAGTAAGAGACATTGCTTTAAGGACTCTCCATTACTTCTATATGTACATTTAGGTATCTCTTGTATACCTCCTTATTGTATCTCTATTCATGAATGTGTCCTTTTTTATATCTTCTTTGTATTTCTGTTATATGTATTATTTCCATGTGCTTGTATAAAAGTCCCTTTGTGTATTTAACACTCGTGTCGGAGTTGTTTTGTACTATTTTCTTTTTCTTTTTTCATTTCTTCTTTCCTTTTCTTTTTTCTTTTCTTTTTCTTTTTTATTTCTTTATCTGTTTTCATTTTTTGTTTTTGTTTTTGTTTTTCTTTATTCTATTTTTGTTTCTTTTCTTGTTCATTTTTTCTTTTCTTTTCTTTAATTTTTTTCTTCTTTTTCAATTTTCTCTGGGCTTTCTTTTCCTTTTCCTTTTTTTTTTTCTTTTCTTTTCTTTATTTTTGTCTTTTTCTTTTCTTTTTCTTTTTTTCGAAAATATTTTTTTTCTTTTTTCTTCTTTTTCTTTTTCTTTTTCCTTTTTTCATTTTTTTTTTTCCTTTTTTTTTTTCTTTTTTTTTTTTTTTTGTTTTTGTTTTTCTTTATTCATTTTCTTTTCTTTTTTCTTTTCTTCTTCTTTTTCTTTTTCTTCTTTCTTTTCTTTTTCTTTTTTCCTTTTCTTCTTTCTTTTCCTTTTTTCATTTTCTTTTTTTTCCTTTTCTTTTTTTCTTTTTTTTTTTTTTTTGTTTTTGTTTTTCTTTATTTCATTTTCTTTTCTTTTCTTTCTTTTTCTTTTTCTTTCTTCTTTTCTTTTTTTTTCTTTTTCCTTTTCTTCTTTTCTTTTCTTTTTCATTTCTTTTTTTCCTTTCTTTTTTTTTTTTGTTTTTTTGTTTTTTTTTTCTTTATTCATTTTCTTTTTTTTTTTTCTTTCTTTTCTTTTCTTTTCTTCTTCTTTTTTTCTTTTCCTTTTCTTCTTTCTTTTTCTTTTTTCATTTTCTTTTCATTTTTCTTTACATCATAAGAAAATGTATATAAAGTTGTAATAAAACTATAAATCAATGATATATTGAAAGACAGATATAGGAATTATTAAATAATATAAAATTATTATTAGAGTCTCTCTTTCTTCGTTTCAGCTGACTTGAGCGTACATAGTGAAACATCGAGGTAAGTTAAGAAAGGAGATCAAGAAAGGACGCGATCAAAACTGATTCAACACGTGGATCAAATCACAATTTCTTATTGTCTCATTAAATCTTTCTTTCTGTCTTCGCTAATAATAAATGTGAATGATAGTGTGTCAGTGTGTCACATTTTTCAATTTTACTCCTAGAGGCCGTAGCCAAATATATAATACCATTTTGGAATCAGACAGACTCGGTGAGCAAATTCAAAACGTTCCGGACCGAATTGAGATTCGCAAACCTGAATTATTTTGATTTCCAATGGTCGTTTTCGATGATCTTTCGGCTGACTTCTGATTTAGGTCGGAAAATTAAACAACAAAAAAACTCAAATTACTATACATTTAATGTTGAAAAATATTTTTTAAAGTTTAATTGAAATTATACATTAGAATACTAACACAAACAACTGTCTCAATAATAGATTCAATAATTAATTTCAATGGTTAATTAAATGTATAGTAATTTAGAGTTTTTGTTGTTTAATTCTTTTAAGCAAAACGTAATTAAAAACAGACTTAATCCCCTAAAACTGTAACCCAATTCGCAAAATGTTAATTCATAGACTGTAGTTAAACTGTCATTTGGTACCACTAAAAAACTTTCCGTTTTAATTTTCCGAACTAAATCAGAAGTCAGCCGATTTTTCACGTGAATTTTTGCGATGAATATTATTTACAATAACATTTTTTTGCGATTAATATCTTTTACAATAACAGTTTTTATAACTTGACAATAAATCAGCAAATAATTAGCTTGATTGTCACCCAAAAGAGCGGCTTTTAAGCAACCTCTTCATATATCTACTTTATTTTATGGAAGCGTGTGGTGTAATGTTAAAGTCATGGGAAATGTACTCGTCGCCCTGAGTTCAAATCCTCGACATGGTAATTGCATTTCACTTAGCGTTAAGACCCTTGGGAAAGTTATGGATCCTACTCTCCCTGCAGATATGGGTAAATAGTAGGGCAGACTGGGCTCTTTAATCTTGGTTAGGCAACCGGGCTAGGAGAAGGAAAACTCTGAATTTAAACCTGTCAAATTCCGCTTAAGAAATTGACCTTGTGTCACATCTTACACGTGCGGAGGAGTTAGTCAATAAATATAATTTTCTTAATTCCATAAATCTATTCAAATGTTTATGTCTCTCTCTCTCTCTCTCTCACACTCTCTCTCTCTCTCTCTCTCTCTCTCTCTCTCTCTCTCTCCCTGTCTGTCTGTCTGTCTCTGTCTGTCTGTCTCTCTCCATGAAAATTACGTCAGTATTTTTCTTTACTTTTCCATTCACACTCATTTGTCACCAACTTCCCGATTTCAGATTTTACCATAAACATGTCTCTCTTTCCCTCCACCCTTTTAATCTTGCTTAGGCAACCGGTCAAGGAGAAGGAAAACTCTGAATTTAAATCTGTTAAACTCCGCTTAAGAAATTGACCTTGTGTCACATCCTACTCCTGCGGAGGGGTTGGTCAATAAATATATCTTCTTTATTTTCTTAATTCCATAAATCTATTCAAATGCTTCTCTCTCTCTCTCTCTCTCTCTCTCTCTCTCTCTCTCTCTCTCACTGTGTATCTGTGTGTGTGTGTGTATCTCTCTCTGTCTCTGTCTCTGTGTGTGTGTGTGTTGTGTGTGTGTATCTCTCTGCGTATTTCTTTCTGTCTGTCCGTTTGTGTGTGTGGTTTGTGTGTGTGTCTCTCTCTCTCTCTGCTGTCTGTCTGTCTGTCTGCCTCTCTCTATCTGTCTGTCTCTCTCTGTCTGTTTTCTCTCTGACTGCCTCTCTCTCTCTCTCTCTCTCTCTCTCTCTCTCTCTCTCTCTTCACGAAAATTACGTCACTATTTTTCTCTACTTTTCCATTCACACTCATTTCTCACCAACTTCCCGATTTCAGATTTTACCATAAACATGTCTCTCTTTTCTCTCCTCTTTTCATCTTCCATTCTTCTCTTACTCTAACATCTTCCCTCACTCAGTTTTTTTTCTCCCTTTGATTCTTTCTCGACAGAAGATACCACATTGTCTTTCAAGCATTACCGATCGCAGACATTTCACGCCTCGCTAAGCCAGCCAGTGAGAATCCCCAAAGCTCCTTACTCTCCCCAGTTGGCGCTCATGACATCAGCGAGCGACGAGAAACGCCTGCGTAAACTACAGGTAATTACTGACGTTGCCATAACGTTGGCTCGCTGCTAAATACCCGACACGTTTTGAAGTGTATTCCGGGTAGATTACCGAGGTGTCTCTTGACGTGTTTGCCTCGCATATTTCTTGTGTTTTGAGTGCGCCTGTAGCCACCCTGAGGTACGGGCAAATTATTCGGACAAAATAATGGGTGTAAAAGATCTGGGCATGCGCATGTAGGTGTGGGTGGATGTGCGCTTGCGCAGCGTATCTTTTTACTTTAAAAAATCTTTCTAGATGTTTTTTTTCTTTATTTTTTTTTCTCGTCTTAAAACATTTTTTTCTGTCTCCCTTGAGGGAGCATCATGCTATTTTTTATACCTTTTTTTTTTGCAACATATTTTTTTTTTTTTTTTTTTACCTAAATTTCAAAATACCTTCTTCTGATATATGTTTTTTTTTTCATCTCCTTGCCACTTAAAAAATCATCTTAAGATTTTTTTCTCATAATATTTCGCATTTTCTGCCAATGATGTATTTTTTTCATAGGCAGATCTTTACAAGAATTCTCCCCCATTTCGGTTTAAACATTATTTCTATCCTTATTTTAAAAGTTCTCTGCGTATGACACAAAACTATAAGTGATGGTTAGAATCTAGTTCAAATGAGTGTGGAACAAGCATTCACTGACATTACTCCCAGGTCCACTCTAACCAGTACATTTTAGGGTCATATTTGTTCCCTAATTAAATGTGAAGGTTTTTTTTAAATAACAAATTATGATAAATGAAATGTCAATAGTCATGTCCAGGATTTTAACTCGTCTCGCCGTGTCCATTTTCTCGACGGTAACCATTACAAAACAAAACACCTCTATATATAACTACATGTATGGAAGCGCGTGGTGTAGTGGTTAAAGTCATGGGAAATGGACTCGTCTCCCCGAGTTCAAATCCTGGACATGGTAATTGCATTTCACTTAGCGCTAATACCCTTGAGAAAGGTATGGATCCAAATATTCTCTCTCCAGCTATGGGTAAAATATATGGTAGAATGAGCTCTCTAAACTTTGGGAAAGTAAACACTTTAAACCTGTTAAAATCCGCAAAATATTGACATTGTATCGCGTCCTATTCGTACGAAGGGGTTGGGTAAATGCATATATGTATTAGATGGAATACTTGATATCATATAAACATATGCAAAAATAAAATCTCAAAATATTACACAATGAAAATATAACCGTACAATGTGCGCAATTACCTATCCTATCGGCATTAAATAACTCCAGACGAGTGTATATGCCGTTAAATCAATCAACTTATTTTCATAAACCTTTTCTTTTACAATTGTTTTTTATTCTTAGTTTCAACAAATATTTAGAAAAAAAGGAAAGTATACTCTCTTTCCCTATATCTTTCTGTAGCGAAATTAAAAGGCAGAATTGTGGACGAGCAGATTCACAACCCCCACAAACAAAGCGCGTCCGGATATGTTTGGCCTGTGCGACTTTCCTTGTATTATTTTCATTTTTCTGTTGTTTGTTTATTGATTTTACTGGCATATCAACCCGTCTGGGGTTATGTCATGCCTAACGGTTAGGAAGTTATACATATAGACCATATAATATAGACATGAAACAAATCAATACCATACAACATAATCCCCAATAATGCCAACACATTTTTAAAACCAATTACTAAAAAGTATAAATATAAATACACGATATGCATAACTCCTAGCGAGCTGGATGTGACACAAGTTAAATTTATTAAACGGAGTTTAACAGGCTTGAATTCGGATTTTTCCTTCTCCTAGACTGGTTACATAGTCAAGATTAAAGAACCCAGTCTGTGCTGCTATTACCCATAGATGGGGGGGGGAGAATGGATTCATACCTTTCCAAGGGTATTAGCGCTATGTGAAATGCAACAGCTTCGCCAGGAACTGAACTCAGTCGACGAGTCCATTTCCAACGACTCTACCCATTAGTCCACGCACCTCCAAAATAAAAAAAAAATATGTCTAAAACGGATGCCGCCCTGTTGGTTGGGGCGTTAGAATGCACCGACTGCAACTCTGCTGATGGGTAAGACTCCCCCAATGGGGTCACCTGTTGGCCATGGGTGGCGACCCGTGATGCTTAAGGATAGGGCCCAGGTGGATGAGCAATTCATGACATGCAATACTCCACTTTGGCCCTATCTTGGGCTAGACGGGCGGTCGGAGACCCCCTCCGATCAATCGGCTGGTCATGTCAAGCCCTAGCACCTATATGATTTTTCCCAACCCTATTTGCCCTTATGCAAGCCCCAACCCCTTTTTATCATATGGTGCTAGAAGGCGGTGTCTGCGGGTCTACATGTCCTGGAATGACGTTTAAACTCTATATGATGGTGAGATTCCAGTTTTGGAGGTTTGAGAATTGGAGCACCCCTTCATCACCATTGCTCCCTGTTCCCCTCTGACCCGGAGTGGTAGTACCTGTTAGGGTCCCAACTATGGGTTAAATAGGAAAATGTATTTATAAAAAAATTGTATTATCCATTAAGAATTGATTTATTTCAAAACTTTATCGGCATTAAATGACCCACTGAGGTTGATATGCCGTAAAACAAAACAAACCAAACTAAAACGGATGCCATGAAAATTATAGAAATTGAGGCAGTCCAAAAATGTTGAAACGTCCTAAGAAAGAAGAAAAAAGATCTTTAAAAAATTGACGTAAATAAATAAAGGAATGATAGTTCGTTCGTTTCGCGACCCGTCAACCCTTGTCTGCTTATTTCATTCATGTATATCTGTATTTCAGTTTTGATATCTATTGTATCATTTACTAAAGTTAACAATACTTTAGTAAGTAATTATATTTTAATTCGGAAGAAAGAGGTAAAAATACAGAGAAATCATCTTCTCAGACTCGCTCTCTGTCCTACTATCATTAAGATATAAAAAAACTGGAAGACTCTCTCATCATTAAGCTCCTGAATAGATTAGACTTGATGTCTAACTCTAAGGAGATTATGATATGCTGGATCCCAAGCCATATAGGAGTGAGGGGAAATGAAAGAGCAGACTCCGCAGCTAAATCGGCTCTAGATTTGATCTCCGACAACTTCAAGATACCATGTACTGATTTGAAACCTAACATTAATATATTCCTTCATACAAAATGGCAACAACACTGGAATAACAACATCCATAATAAACTCTTCCTAATCAAACCCACTTTGGAAGGCTGAAGACCAACTTTAAGGAAGTCTAGAAAGGAACAAATCATTGTATTTCGATTACGCATTGGTCGTACAAGACTAACGCACTCCAATATACTCAAACAAGAACAACAACCACAATGTGGAACATGTCAAACACCTTTGACTGTTAAACACTTATTCCTGGAATGCAGGTTTTTTGCTCACATCAGAAACCGTTATTTTGAAGCAAACAATATGAAAGATCTGTTTGAAAATGTCAACTTGGAGGATATTCTCTCGTTTTTGAGGGAAATAAAATTATACCATAGAATATAGACACGAAACAAATCAATACCATACAACATAATCCCCAATAATGCTAACACATTGTTAAAACCAATTACTAAAAAATATAAATAAATATATATATAGATTTTTTTTTTATTTTGCTTGCTTGTTTTTGTTTTTGTTTTTATTTTCTTTCTTTCTTTCTGTCTTTCTTTCTGTCTTTCTTTCTATTTTCCTATTTGTCCTATTTCTTCACACATTTACTGATCTCTCTTACCCCCTCTCTCTCTTTATCTTTCTTTCTTTCTCTCCCTCTTTCCATCTTTTCCTATTTGGACCTTTTTTTCTTCATTCAATTCTAACCTTTTCTTTATTTATTTATTTATTTATTTATTTATTCATTTATTTATTTATTTAATTCATTCTATTTTCCTATTTGTCTTCTTTCTTTCTTTACACATTTACTGATCCCCCCCTCTCTCTCTCTCTCTCTCTCTCTCTCTCTCTCTCTCCTTCTCTCTATCTATCGATCTCTTTATCTCTCTCTATCTCTCTATCTTTCTCTCCCTCTTTTCGTCTTTTCCTACTTGGGGCTTTCTTTCTTTCTTTCTTCAATTCCAACCTTTTCTGTCTTTCTTCCCTTCTTTCTTTCCTTTTTTCTTTCTTTCTTTCTTTCTTTAATTCATTCTATTTTCCTATTTGTCCCCTTTCTTTCACATTTACTGATCTCTCTCTCTTCTCTTCTCTCTCTCTCTCTCTCTCTCTCTATCTATCTATCTATCTATCTCTATTTCTTTATCTCTCTCTCTCTATCTCTCTTTCTTTCTTTCTTTCTCACCCTCTTTGCATCTTTTCCTATTGGGACCTTTCTTTCTTTATTCAATTCTAACCCTTTATTTATTTATTTCTTTTGTATGGTTAGTTAGCTTTAGAAATGTCATTTCTTTCTTTCTTTCTTTCTTTCTTTCTTTCTTTTTACGCTGTTATATTTTTCATATTTTTCTTTCTATTTTCTTCACATGGTTACTGATTTCTTTCAGTTTATAATTTTCTGCTTTTCTTTTTAGTTTCCCTTTTTTCACTCTTTTTTCTTTCATTTGTATTTTCGTAACAATCTGATCTAGATTGTATACTTTTTTCTTTCTTTCTTTCTTTCTTTCTTTCTTTCTTTCTTTTTTTTCATTCTTTTTTTCATCTTCATATGCTTTTATAACTTAATCTAGATTTCATTCTTTTTTTCTTCTTCTTTTTTCTTTTTTTTTTTCTTTCTTTCTTTTCTTCTTTCTTTTTCCATCTTTATTTAATTTACATTTTGATGTAGATTTAATTATTTTTTCTTTTTTCCTTTCTTTTTTAATTTTTTCATTCTTTCTGTCATTTCATTTACGTTACAATTTGATCTAGATTTCATTCTTCTTTCTTCTTTCTCCTTCTTCTTCTTCTTTTATTTCTTTCTCTCTTTCTTTTTCCATCTTATTTTCTTTACAGCTTAATCTAGATGTCATTCATTTTTTTCGTATTTTCTTACTTTCTTTCTTTCTTTCTTTCTTTCCTTTTCTTTTTCTTTCTTTCTTTTCTTTCGTTCATTATGTCTTTCTTTCTTCTATTTTTCTATTTGTGTTACAGTTTTGATATAGATTTCATTTATTTTTCTTTCTTTCTTTTTTTCATTTTTTTTTACATCTTTATTTCTTTTACAGCTTGATCTAGATATCATTATTTTTTTGTTTTTCTTACTTTCTTTCTTTTCTTTCTTTTCTTTCTTTCTTTCTTTTCTTTCTTTCTTTCTATTTTTCTATTTGTGTTACAGTTTGATCTAGATTTCATTTATTTTCTTTCTTTCTTTTTTCATTCTTTTTTTCCATTATTTACAGCTTGATCTAGATATCATTCATTCTTTTTGTTTTTCTTACTTTCTTTCTTTCTTTCTCTTTTTCTTTTCTTTCTCTTTTCTTTTCTTTCTTTCTTTTCTTTAGTTCTTTCTTTCTTTCTTTCTTTTTCTATTTGTGTTACAGTTTGATCTAGATTTCATTTATTTTCTTTCTTTCGTTTTCTCATTCTTTTTTTCATCTTTATTTACTTTACAGCTTGATCTAGATTTCATTCCTTTCTTTTCCTCTTTTTCCCCCACGTATCACAGTTTCAAAGACTTTCTTTTATTACCGTCTCATTTCATCTACCCAATTTTTCTCCTTCATTTCATTATTCCCAAGTACAACAGTCAAATCGGTTCCTCATGCCGCAATTTTATTAAACAACCCAGTGATGAAAGATTTTTTTAAAGAAAAAAAAATACAACGTGTATTTGTCATTACAGTTATTTATTTACTTATTCATTGGACGTCAAAACTTTTCTTCTCAATTTTCTTCTCTTTTCCTCTTGGTTAAATGTAATATGAACGCCCAGTTGAAAATGACAAAATTACGCATGTCTTTCAATGACAAAAAATACTTTGAAATATTTTGTCCATATTTAGTTTGTTCTATCAATTTATTCATTTATATTAATATTAATTTTTTTTTTTTTTGAATTTTGACATGGCAACATACTTGGAACATTTGACCAGATGACAGACAATATTAGGAACATTTATTCTCAACGAACAAAAAAAAAAGAGAGAAATAAGAAATTACAGTTATTCGCCCATTTCATTCATAAAGGAGGAGAAGAAGAAAGAGAAAAAAAGGAGAGAAAAAGGAAATAAGAAGAGAAATTATAACCACACAAATAAAAACATAAGCACGTCCAGTTCTGAAAGTAAACTCTGATGATGAAGTTCATGCTTCGAAATCGATAAGACAAAAATAACATCTTTTTGGTTTTATTTTTCATACGCATTGTATTGGCCTTCAAAATATTAATATATTATAACGTACTTAACAATGCTTCAAGCAAATTACCAATTGCTTTTATTCATTTATCTATTCCCAGTCTAACCAAGATCTATCCTAATCTTGTCTGATGTAAGTATATATGTATTTATATATGTATAGTTGTATGTCCGTCCATATATATGTATGTATTTATAAATATAGCAAACGACATTCTAAAGATTTTATATATGTATATATATGTGGAGAAAAGTAGACAAACACGGGATGTTGTGGAAACTTGATGTTTAACAAATCTTACCCTTACAAACCCTCACAAAAAAAAAAAAAAAAAATAAATAAATAAAATAAAATAAATAATAAATCAAAAAAATCACACCAACATACCAACAACACACATATAACTTAACGACAAATCCAGTTCCCAATCACACATAAACAAAAAACAATTAAACAGACACACACACACATACACATATTTAGCTAACCAATCCCCACAATCTAACACCTGTGGTACCACCATTGACCATTTCGGCACTCCCCATTCCAGAGAGAAGAAGAATCCACTAACCACCCCCCAACTACACTTCCCCTACTGACGACCTTCCGTTTTCAGCATTTTGAGAAATTTCCATCATTGGAGTAAGAACTATATTCAAGTCCTGAAGATGGTCTAATAAGAGACCGAAACGTTGCACCGTCGACAATAAACATCAAGTTTCCACAACATCCCGTGTTTGTCTACTTTTCTCCACATACTGTCGGATTAACCTCCTCACATTTCTACCATATATATATATATATATATATATATATATATATATATCAATAAAGGAAGAACTCAATACAGTAATCCCATAATAAATTTATTTCGACAAAAATTGGGGCCCATATAAATCTATGTTGATTTAAACTTATTATGGGATTACTGTATTGAGTTCTTCCTTTATTGATAAATATTGCTCTGTATATAATCTAAAAGGTTATTTTACATTGAGCTCTCTTTAGTGATTTAATGATTCACTGTATTTATACATACTGTATCATCAATATTAGTACAGTGGATCTTAGAAATCACATATAGAATCATTCCTTACTACCAAGTTTTGGATAAATCTCTTATATATATATATATATATATATATATGAGATTAAGTAAACAAACAAATGTGTTTATTTTTTTATATGGCTTTAAACCGACAATCTTTGGAGGATATGTGCTTAATTGAAGTCATACCTAATTCTGAAAGTTAATTAGTTAATAATTAATGAATTTAGGCGGGCATATATGTTCAAATGTAAGGCTAAACAAATCGAGAAAATGTCAATTTATAAATATAGCAAACGATGTTACTGTCATCCTTGACCCGAATTGAACCTGCAGCCAAGAGATAATTGTCACTTAGAACTGTATAAACTCAACACTTATATCCACTACGCCATGGGTCAAATTGGACAAGGATTTTTTTCTATAAATTCTATGTCCAAATTTAGGCTGGTTGAATGTTACGGCATGTCAACCCTTGGGTTATTTTATGCCGAAGACGAGTTTGTTTTATTTATTATTGTTGAGCATTCAATGTTTTAAAAACTCTTTTTTTAATCTATTTAACTCAGTGGTTCTCAAACTTTATACAATCTGTGCGCACTTACAGTACTACAGATACTTGATAGCACACTGTATATAAATAGGACTAATATGTTATTAAGTTAACTCAGTGGTTCTCAACTTTATACAATCTGTGCGCACTTACAGTACTACAGATACTTGATAGCACACTGTATATAAAATAGGACTAATATGTTATTAAGTTAACTCAGTGGTTCTCAAACTTTATACAATCTGTGCGCACTTACAGTACTACAGATACTTGATAGCACACTGTATATAAAATAGGACTAATATGTTATTAAGTTAACTCAGTGGTTCTCAAACTTTATACAATCTGTGCGCACTTACAGTACTACAGATACTTGATAGCACACTGTATATAAAAATAGGACTAATATGTTATTAAGTTAACTCAGTGGTTCTCAAACTTTATACAATCTGTGCGCACTTACAGTACTACAGATACTTGATAGCACACTGTATATAAAATAGGACTAATATGTTATTAAGTTAACTCAGTGGTTCTCAAACTTTATACAATCTGTGCGCACTTACAGTACTACAGATACTTGATAGCACACTGTATATAAAATAGGACTAATATGTTATTAAGTTAACTCAGTGGTTCTCAAACTTTATACAATCTGTGCGCACTTACAGTACTACAGATACTTGATAGCACACTGTATATAAAATAGGACTAATATGTTATTAAGTTAACTCAGTGGTTCTCAAACTTTATACAGTCTGGGCGCACTTACAGTACTACAGATATTTGATAGCGCACTGTATATAAAATAGGACTAATATGTTATTAAGTAACTCAGTGGTTCTCAAACTTTATACACGTGTGCGCACTTACAGTACTACAGATACTTGATAGCACACTGTATATAAAATAGGACTAATATGTTATTAAGTTAACTCAGTGGTTCTCAAACTTTATACAATCTGTGCGCACTTACAGTACTACAGATACTTGATAGCACACTGTATATAAAATAGGACTAATATGTTATTAAGTTAACTCAGTGGTTCTCAAACTTTATACAATCTGTGCGCACTTACAGTACTACAGATACTTGATAGCACACTGTATATAAAATAGGACTAATGTGTTATTAAGTTAACTCAGTGTTCTCAAACTTTATACAATCTGTGCGCACTTACAGTACTACAGATACTTGATAGCACACTGTATATAAAATAGGACTAATATGTTATTAAGTAACTCAGTGGTTCTCAAACTTTATACAATCTGTGCGCACTTACAGTACTACAGATACTGATAGCACACTTGGATCTCCTTCC
>CM042172.1:66880578-66905800 GCA_023376005.1 Doryteuthis pealeii | reverse complement strand
AAACAATTAATAACCAAAGTAAATATATATACACATTAGAAATCACTCAGGCTTGGTTTTTCTATACATATATAAAGGGCAGTTGTGCGTATGTGTATGTCCGGAGGACACTTCGAAATAAAACAATTACGACAAATTAAATATATAATACACATTAAATTCATCAGTGCTGGTTTTTGAGCAAAAAATAATAAGAGATTTGATTTATATTAGGAACAATTAAAAATAAATCTAATGATAACAGCATGGATTTCAAAAAAAAAAAAAATTTAGATAGTAGAACATTAACATTTCTTCTTCAGAGTTGCAGGAATCAAATGCCGGGGTCTATTTTTTTTTTTTAACATGGGATTTTAAATGGGGCATTTCACGAGGATTCAACTCACATTCAGTAATATAGGATCTGCGGGACTAAACTTTAAAAATCGCCCTTACCTAGGATGAATGCAGTCTGCTGCTAGTACATGTATAAAGGGTCAGTTGTATCGTATTCGTATCTGTCGAGGAACTTCGAAAATAAAAACAATTAACAACAAAGTAAACATATATACCTTGAAATATCACCCAGGCGCTTGTTTTTGAGCAAAAGTATGAAGATTTGATCTTATATTGGGAAGATATTAAGATTCAAATTTGAAAAGTACAGAAGGAAAGTCATATTGCATGTTATTTTGTTATCTTTTTTTGTGTGTGTGTGTATTCTTATTTTTTTTTTTTTCGCTTTGAAATATAATTATTGATTTTGAATTAATTGCATCATTTATTATCTTCTTTTTAAAATTTTAAATCTTGAATGGAAATTTCTTAACTATATTGTTTATATATTTCCATGGGGATTTTTATGGGCGCAAGCCAGTGAGGATCTCACTCACATAAGTCAATAATGGTCTGTATGAGCATGGGGTTCGAAGTTCGTCATCCATTTCGCCGTTTCTTCTCGTCAATTCGGTAATGGAGAATATGATCACTTAACCAATAGCAGTCTCCCAGATCGATACTCTGGATCGTTACAGTACAGGACGTCGAAGGAATATTGATGGTCAATAGCAGTCTGTCCGGATCGTCCTCTGTCAATTCTCGTCACTGGCCGTATGATCGGTCGAGACTCAAACCCAACGCTGTGTCTGAAACGCACTAATGTGTCAAAGGGAAACAAAACAACAACAAGAGAACATGAAGACAAGACAATGCATCAGGTGAACATTCAACTATTAATAACTATCGAGAGAGAGGAGAGAGCCGAGAGAGAGTGAGAATTGATTTTTGTACAGCAAATAGAAACAATTATTTTTACTAGCAGAAAATGTGGATATGTCATAATATGATAATTTATTCCCTATAACATTTGATATATTTACTTAAGAACTATTTTGGGGGGAGAATATGTGCTTAATTGAAGTCGTACCTAATTTTGAAAGTTAATTAATTAATAATTAATTAATTAGGTGGGCATACCTATTTAAATGTAAGGCTAAACAAATCGAGGAAAATCAATCTCTGTATGTACATTTCGGCCTATTAGTCCTCATTAAGAACTATTGTAAGATGGTTTAATATTTAAAAGTATATTAATTGACTCTCTCACATTCTTTTTCTTTCTTCCCTTTTACCATCTTTTCATTGTATTCAATTGAAACCGATTAGCGTAATTGCTTCCCCATGCTCACCCCCTCTTTCTATTTTTACCCAACTCAGTTTCCTTCTTTTTTTTTTCATATTATATTTTTTTACTGTAGGATGTAGATACTGTATTTCTAATGTACTTGTCCATCATTTACAAGGGGTGACACTCATAAGAAATAAGAATTCGGTGGAGAAGCAACACAAGATAATCAGCATTTACATTTTTGCAATTTATATTGGACGAATTGGACAGTCTCAATTTTAACAAAAGTGTTTTGCAAGATGATAACGGTCGTACAATTAAGGAACACGAGTATTAGTAAATATATTTTATTATGCGGAGAAAAGTAGACAAACACGGGATGTTATGGAAACTGGATGTTTAGTCGACGATGCAACGTTTCGGCCATTTAGACCATCATCAGGACCAAAAGCCCAGTTCTAGTTTCAATGAAGGACATTTTCAGAATGGTGAAAAACAGTAGGTTGGGGGGATGGGTAGTGGGTTTTCTTCCCTCTAAATGGGGAGTGTTATATGGAGATGTAGGTGTTTGGTCAGAATGTTGGATGATAAGGGATGGGTCAAAAATGAATGCGTGTGTGTATGTGTGTTTGGGAGCTGGAATAAAATCCACTACCCATACCCCAGCCACCCATGCCCCTACAGACAACCTACTGCGTTTTCACCATTCTGAAAATGTCCTTCATTGAAGCTAGAACTGGGCTTTTGGTCCTGATGTGGTCTAAATGACCGAAACGTTGCATCGTCTACAATAAACATCCAGTTTCCATAACATCCCGTGTTTGTCTACTTTTCTCCACATATTGTCGGAGTAACCTCCTCACATTTCTGCCATATTTTATTATGTAAATGTAGAGAGAACAAAAAGGAAACTTTAGGCACCTTTTTACCGAAACATTTTCAAAGACGAAAATTTCGGTAACGATTAAAACTCACAGACAAAATATAATTGATCTAAAAGGGGTTAAAAGACGAGAGACAGGAGAGACCAAAAAGTATCACTAATCTCCCGAATGTTATGATGATTTCAGAAATATGATTAATAGATGTTTAAGCCTCTTCTGTCTACAAAGGCTAGGAAGATATGCATTGATAGCAACTGCCTCGAGAATGGCATCGTGTTTCCCATGTAAGACAGAAGAACTCATCCGAGTAACTATTCCTACATTCATTTATACCACACAGAATCTTGACAATGGCAGAATTATGCGCTTATGAAAGCCATTATATATATATATATATATATATATATATATATATATATATATATATATATATATATATATATATATATATATATATATGAAAGGAAGTTTGGTATGTACGTGTCAACGTATAACTACAAAACGGGAGATAACTCAGACTTGAAATCTTGCATACACATTAATATCTTTCTAACTAAGAAACACGCCAAATTTGGGTATTTATTTTTACTGATTAAGGGATATAATTAATTAATAAAAGCAAAATCAATCGATTTGCACTGCCTACTTTCTATTATAGTTATACCAACAATTTAGTTCAATTTTAGTGAACAAAATTGCAGTCTAAGCCATTCAGCTCGGAATCCTTCGTCTATTTATGATCCAATATTTATATATAGTCCGGTTATGGACCGGGTACTTTTGCTAGTATATATATATATATATATATATATATATATATATATATATGAGAAGTAAATAGACAAGCGATGTGTTCATGATATGGCTTTTTTTAGCCGACAATTTTTGGGAGAATATGTGCTTATTCAAATGTAAGGCTAAACAAATCGAGAAAAATCAATCTCTGTATGTACATTTCGGCCTATTAGGCCTCATCAGCAGAGCTATAGATACGATGACCGCCCGTGTGTGACTCGAAATCCGTCTGTCAAATCGACATTTAAATTAGTAAATTAATTTAATTAGTAAATTAAGTAAATTATTTTCTAAGTGTAGACATATAGACATTTATTTTGGTTGGTTTATTACATGTTTTACAACAGGAAACAAAAATGTGGACTTGTTGCTGTAGATAGGAAGCCTCCTTAGCTCTGCCGATGAGGCCTAATAGGCCGAAATGTACATACAGAGATGGATTTTTCTCGATTTGTTTAGCCTTACATTTGAATAGGTATGCCCGCCTAATTAATTGATTATTAATTAATTAATTTTCAAAATTAGGTACGACTTCAATTAAGCACATATTCCCCAACACACACAAAATAATATATATATATATATATATATATATATATATATATATATATATATATATATTAACATAAAGGTACACGGTATTAACCTACTCGAGTTTCACCATAAGGATATTTGGGGTTAAATCTACTGGATTAATCAAAATATTGATTAATGGCAGTCGATTACACGTGTGTTTTTTGTGATAAACTTGAGTAGGTTAATACCGTGTACCTTTATGTTAATAAATTTGCTCTACTATCGTATTGAGTTAACTAATCACTGTAACCCTTTTCACCGGTAAGTCACTTTTTTCTACAAATACCATATATATAGACATATATATATATATATATGTGTGTGTGTGTGTGTGTGTGTGGTGTGTCTGTGTCTGTGAGTGTTGCAATTGGTTTGAAAATCGCATAGGAGAGAAATAGTCAGTAACCAAGTGCCTTTGACTTCATGTTCCCGTTACTTAACTTATATATACATTCTCTATCTAGGATATCTAATATAGCAAACTACATTATTAATTATTATATATATATATATATATATATATATATATATATATATATATATGTGGAATTAAACAAAAGGCAAGTCAGCTGTTTAACGATTCCATTGGTGATGTTTTCAAGCTTTCTGGCCAACTTTTTTTTATATTTGGATGGAATTCGTGGATTAGTCCACCGAAGTTCATATCCCGAGTACTTTCGGCACTTTGAAGTGCCATCATCAGGGGCGATGTGTTCCAGTTTTTCTCAAAGTATATTAATGGATCTGGAGGTTGGAAGGAGGAGAATTGATGAGAAAGGTGTTATACGCATTTTAAAATGTGAGTACTGTATTTAAAATCAATTTTATTTAAGGATGGTTTGTATTGTTTGATGTATAAAGCTTCTAGGATTTGGAGTTTTTGTTTGTTTTTTTCCTTGTGCAGGATGTGCGTATTATCCGTTAGGATATTTCGGTAATTAGAGTAATGCATGTAATTTTAGATGTTGTGAAATGGAGCTATTATCTGTCATATGAAGAGTTAAACGGGGTGACAAGTCGTTTAGGTAAAACCGATGTAGGTATTTTCATTTATGGGACTTTTAAACTTCGTTACTCGCAACAACTCCTCTACCCAGACAAGTCGGTTTAATAAGACCAATGTAGTATACAAATTTAAAGATTCCTGGTTCGATTCCTATTCCCGCCAGCTAATTGTTAACAGACGATTTTTAGAGAATTTTAAAAAAATTATAAAACTAACCCCTAACCCTAAACTCGAACCCTAACCCCTAAACCTAACCCCTAACAAACAACCGGATTTTGACGGTGTAAATGAAAGAAATATTCTTATAAATCGCGTTCGCTAAAGGGGTGCCTAGAGGTCATATAGTCCGGATATTTTATGAAGCAAGAATGTTCAGCTATTAAAGAAAAATGTTTTGCGTCTTGTCTGTTATTAGTTTATTTACTGCAAAATAATAAATTAAAATAGACATACTCTAAATGCGTTAATACCATAATATCTGTCAGGGGCAATAATCCACTGGCATTTCCTGTGCAATGGATGTCCCTGTATGAATTAGTAAACCCTGAATTTTATACAAACAGGAACCCGAAAACGTTTCTTCTTGAAAGTCCCTAATTCCCTTGTTTTTTCTTCTAATCTCTTGGCCTCATTAATTATAGTTTTTGGTAGAAACGCACATCCCAGAAACCCTATCATGTGTCATCGAGCTTCCTTTTTTTTAAACTCCTCTAGGAGTTATGGCTACAAACAGTTTACGTTTACCTTTTTTAGAAGTCTATTATTATTATTATTGTTATTGCTTTCTCTATTCGTGTATAATTTTAGTTGTCAGCGGGAGACCCAAAAAATCTCGTTAACCGTTCTACTACGTTGTTCCATGGCATAGTTTAGCGTAGTTGAGTCTGTATAGAATATAAAGCTTTTAAGATATTTTCTTGGGATGCATTTTGCATTCGTTCCGGAAGGAATATATTTGTTTAAGAAACCCTCTTTAAGTTTTACGGTCATCTATCTATCTATCTATCTATCTATATATCTATATATATATATATATATATATATTATATATATATATAAAGGAATTTTGTCCGGAGGAAACTTCGAAAATAAAATAATTAACGACAAAGTAAATAGATATACGCATTAAATATCACCAGGTCTGGGTTTTAAAGCAAAAATATTGAAATTTTTATTTTTATTTTCAAATACATCTAAAAATTAAACACCCTTATAATTTAACCATAAAACAATACTCGCCATTTTACTTTTTTGTAAACAAAAAAGTAAGTTGTAGTATCAATATCAGCTATTATATTTCACCGTAATAGTAATAAATACGGTCCTTTTATTCTTTCAATATATATATATATTATATATATATATATATATATAATATATATATATATATATATTGAACTTTTTTTTTCACTTTGAAATATCATACAGGGTCAGGCAAAATTATCTGGCACATTTGTAGGTTTAATAAAATGCAAATGAAGTAAAGAAACAATGATCTGACGCATTTGTAGGTTAAATAAAAAGCAATGAAATCGCGATTCTCACCTGTCCAATTCATGGTAGCAACTGAAAAAAAAAAACAAAAAAACAATAGCATTATAAAGAAACAAAACAAAATGGCATTATATGAAAGAAAATGGCATTATATGTACTTTTCGAAAATAAAAACAATTTTTTGTTTCTTTACTTTATTTGCCTTTTATTTAACTTACAAATGTGTCAGATCATTGTTTCTTTACTTCATTTGCATTTTATTAAAACTACAAATGTGTCAGATCATTTTGCCGGACCCTGTATTTATTGAATAAATTCTACTTTTAAAAGTTTGCTTAGATTGGCACACGGCATAAGGCAATTCGGGTATTTCCGTGTTGTAAACACGGAAATACCCGAAGTTTTGAGACGCTCGGTAACGGTACTTCGGGAGTTTCCGTGATCTACGGCTATCTCATAATGTGATTCTAATGTTATTTCTTGCGAGATATTCTGCATATGTACCAAAAATTATAAACATATTCAAAATTCCTTTTAATAAAATATGTTTCGATTTTTTTTCATTTAATATCTATCTATCTATCTATCTATCGATACATATATAAAGGTTAGTTGTCTGTATATAAAAATAAAACAATTAAGGGCAAATTAAGTCTACATAGACATAAAATATCACCAGGGCTTGTTTTTTTTTTTTCAGCAAAAATAATGAAGATTTGATTTATATTCGTGAAGATAATTAAAAGATAAAATTTAAATGGTAACAGTGTGGATTTTTTTTTTCGTTTAATATTTTAGATAGTAGACATTAACATTTCTTTTCAGAGTAGCTGGATCAATGTAAGGTCTATTTTTTATATAGGGATTTAAATGGGGCATCTCATGAGGATTCAACTCATGATTCAGTAATAATGGATCTGGAGGACTAGGTTTAAAAAACCCTTCTCTACCCAGGTGACGCCAGGTAGCTGCAGCTAGTTTAAAATATAATAAAAGTAACCAATAGAAAATATTCAAAGTATCCACCGGTAGTGTCGAGATCAGCTAGAATTCCTTGATATTCAATATATGAAAATAATCTGTTAGTATTTCATTGGCAAACCAGGTTTTCTTTGAAACATATTCTTTTTTTTTTGAATTTTGAAGAATGTAGCAAAAGACAAATATAGCTGTTTTTATGCTCAATACGTAAGTAGAGCGGATTTATTATACAGTGTGTACAGAAATAACATACTCGAGTTTCCTCATAATGATCTTCAGGGTTAAATCCACTGAATTAATCAAGATATTGATTAATTACAGCTAACTGCAGGAGTTCATGTTATAGTCTTCAATGGCCATAACTACAAGATAAACTCCTGCAGTTAGATGTAATTGATCAATAACTTGATTAATTCAGTGGATTTAATCCTGAAGATCCTTTTGGTGAAACTCAAGTAGGTTATTTCTGTACACTTTTTGATATTTTGATGGAATTCCTGGATTAGTCCTCCAACTTTGGTGGACTAATCCACGAATTCTACCCAAATATTAAAAAGTTGGCCAGTAAACCTGAAAAGATCACAACTAAAATTATTAAACAGGAGATGTGTCTTTTGTTTAATTCAACATGCATATATATGTATATATATATATATATATATAAAGGGTTGTTATGGGTCCAATAGATATTTTATGAAAAAGAAGGTTTGCAAAAAGGATTATGTTTTTTTTTAAATTTTATTAACTTACATGTGAATGCGACACGTGTTTCTGATCTGTTGTCTTCTTCAGGCATTGAATTATTATTTTGTCAGAATATGTCTGATATTTGATAGGTTGTATGTGATTTTGTAATTTTTTTAATAAATTTATATTCATATTATATTAAAAAGAAAACATAATGCTTTTTGCCAACCTTTTTCATAAGATATGTATATATATATATATATATATATATATATATATATATATACATACATATAAAGAGAGAAGGAAAAAGGTGGAAAGGTAACAATATATCTTATATAGATGTATATAGTGGAGAAATATGCTATGATATTATCTCTAAAATATGCACTCTTGTTTCTTTATGTATCACATCAAACGTCAGCATGCAATTCTTTCTATTTAAATTTCTGCAAACATTTCCATATCAGGCAAGCAGCGCGTTCATATATTCTTTGTCATCAGGTTGGAAACGCCTAGACATTTAATTTTCATGTTTGTTTTTTGAGTAAAAGTGGATATTTCTTTAAAAGTTCAGCATGACACAGTAATCCATGTTTTGTCTACCTTTGTCCGTATCAACACTCAGCTTCACTTACTTCAAAAGTAGAAAAGACTAACGAGTCTAATATAGGCAGTTATTTTTTTTTAGAAAGAGGTCTATAAACAGACCAATGACGAGTAATAAAATATACACACAGCGAATAATATATATATATATATATATATATTATATATATATGTGAAGAGAGGAAGTAAATCCGACGGTATGTAATATATCAAGAAAATTGAAAAAACACAGGTTTAAATGGGTTAAGTGGTGAGTTTATTGGCCGACGCTGCAGTGTTTCGATCTATTAAATAGAATTTTAAAAAATTTTAAAATTTTTTTTAAACAGACTGAATAAGAAGGATTACCACTCACTTTTTCTCATCATTCTGTGATATATAATTTCTTATCTTATGCCCTGAAGATGATCTATTTAATAGATCGAAACACTGCAGCGTCGGCCAATAAACTCACCACTTAACCCATTTAAACCTGTGTTTTTTCAATTTTCTTGATATATTACATATATATATATATATATATATGTTTTATTTTAGGGGTCTCCGTATGCTTCGGTCGGTATATATTTTATGTTTTTTTTAAAAGTTAGGCGTTATTACGAAGCATCTAAAAATAAATGAATGAACTCTATGTTATGGAGTATTGAAATTCACTTATTTTTTTTATTATTATTTTTTATCATAAATTTTCGGGTTCGTTAGATTCCCTTTATCAAATGACTGTTGTTCCTGTTCAACGGATCTTTTGTCTCCGTTGTTATTGACAGAGGCAGCGTCTGTAAAAACTTTATAATAACGGAGTATTCCGATGTCAGCGTTCAGTCCCCTCACGTGAGTTTGTAATTTTAGAATCCATTTAGTTTTGCTTGTTTTCGAGATCGCGTTGTTGGAAGTGCGTATTACATTAGAATGCATTTGAGGTGTGTAAGGTTGAGTGGTATATATATATATATATATATATATATATATATAAGTTAAGAGTAAGGAAATGAATCCGACGGTATAAGTATAGATAGAAGGATATGTAAACACACAATGCTGTTAAAAATCATCTTCAGAGCTTGTTTTTAATCCGGACTCATCGAGAGATAAGCAGAAAATAATTTAAATTCAAAACGAAAAACATTGATGTTCCAAAAAGCGTGCAAGTCATGCGATCGTTTCGTCATTAGCACATCGGCTACGCGTTTCTAAGCCAACTATATATATATATATGTGTGTGTGTGGTGTGTGTGTGCGTGTGTGTGTTTGTGAGTGTGAGTGTGTGTGTGTATATATATGAGTGTGTGCGTACATATCCATATCTGCGTGTGTGTAGACACCCCCCACACGTACGCATATATATATATATATATATATATATATATATATATATATATATATATATGAAAACCTTAGTTTATCAGATAAAATTTATTTCGTCTCCTAATAGCTTCTTCAAATTTTATTTCATAATGGTCTATTTCATTTATTCATTCATATTATTCTCTGTATATGTAAATGTGTGTCCATATACATTTACGAACACACACACACACACACACACACACACACACACACACACACATACACACATATGCTTATATATATATATATATATATATATATATATATATATATATATTACATTTTATAACAACAGTATAACAACATCAATAGAGAGTGACAAGGAAATATATATAGATACTGAGATAGATATATGACTATATATATATATATATATATATATATATATATATATATATATATATAGAGAGAGAGAGAGAGAGAGAGAGAGATAAAAAATAATTATACATAGATATAGATAAACAATTAGGTATACATAGATATAGATAGATAGATGAATAATTATATATATATATATATATATATATATATATATATATATATATATATATATATATACTAGCAAATATATGCACCCTCCGGGTGCAAGTATTTAAGTTTAATGTAATAAAATATTATATTAAATTAGAAAGTCTAATGAAACTAAATAAGAATACAGATAAAAAGATTTGAAACAGAGGGAGTATAATAAAAGATTTGAAACAGAGGGAGTATAATAAAAAATGGAACAACTGAAACTTACTCTTCCATCACTCTCGTCTTTCATTGTTATTTTTCCTAATTTAAGTATTTAGTTATAAGAGGAAATAAAGAATAAAATGACAGTTATTTTATCTTATTAATGGATTTCATTTAAGATTCATTGAAGAGATTTTTGCTTATATTCATTAAAATAAAACCAAACAGTTAGAAATCAATAATACTAAGCACATATTTATTAAATTCGATTTTTTAATATTAATATGCAAATTATCCTTCCCGTTCACACTGTAAACCGCTATTTTGTTGTATATATAAATATAATTGCATGTTGTCTGTATGTAGATAGTTAACAGTATTAATAATGTAACACCATTTTATTAATAATTGAGGTTTAGATAAAAATAAAATCCTGTAGAATGTTATGTCAATAACTAAGAGAATTGTGACTTGAGTAGGAATATAGTTTCGGTTGCAGCCAGAAAAACACACAATCTCCATTATAATAAGATATATATATATATATATATATATGCAATTAGGTATATTGGATATAGATAGATAATCAATTAGGTATACTTAGATATAGGTAGATAGATAGATAAGTAATTAGGTATACATAGACACAGTTCAAATAAAGGGGTGAACCATTGCTTTAACTGTGCAGATGATTTGTATATAGTGGGAAAACCTTGTCTAGATCGAGTCACAAGTTTTGATGCGTTGAAGAACAGCCTTGTCCAGGATTTGATCTTGTCTGGCCATGTCCATATTTTTAGTAAAATAACCATTACACTACACGCCTCTATACGTATACCCACGTGAAAATTAATTAAAGCAACCGCATTAGTTTTCTTTCTTTCACGATACGGTCATTTTAGAATCACTGGAGTGACAAAGTGTAATCGATTTCTCCTATTTCCTCTTTTGGGCGAAAATTACAAAATTAATCGATTTTTCTTTCGGGTCGGGATTGGGTGAGGGTGTAAAAAAAAAACGAAAATGGGAGGGGAAAGAACATTACAATAAATATATTTTGCGGGTTTTCCTTTTTATTTTCTCTCATTTTTAAGGGTGTGGGGTGAGTGAATAAGTCATTTTATACCTATTGATATTATCATTAGTATTACTAGCAAATATATGCACCCTCCGGGTGCAAGTATTTAAGGTTTTAATATAATAAAATATCATATTAAATTAGAAAGGCTAATGAAACTGAATAAGAATGCAGATAGAAAGATTTAGAACAGAGGGGGTATGATTGAAAAATAGAACAACTTTGAAACTAACACTTCCATCATTCTCCGTTACTCCCGTCTTTCATTGGTAAATTTTCTTGATTTAACTATTCAGTTAAAATAGGAAGTAAATAATAATATTACAGTTATTTCTTCTTGTAAATAAATTTCTTTTAAGATTTTTGTTTATATTTCTTAAGATAAAACCAAACAATTAGAAATCAATAATACTAAGCACATTTTTATTAAAATAAAATTTTAAATATCAATATGCAAATTAGCCTTCTCGTTCAAACTGTAAACCGCTATTTTGTTGTATATATAAATACAATTGCATGTTATTAGTACGTAGATATGATCAACAGTATTAATAATGTAAAACAATTTTTATTAATAACTGAAGGTTTAAAAGAATGAAATCATGGAGAATTTGACGTAAATAATTAAGGGAATTGTGACTTAAGTAGTAATATAGTTTCGGTTACAGACAGAAAAACACACAATCTCCATTATAATAAGATTATTATTATTATTAGTAGTAGTAGTACTACTACTACTACCCTCACCTTTACAACTACTATGAAAGATTATTCTTTAGAAATGTTACTGAGTAATGAAATTTGTTTTAGTAATTTTTTCTTTAAATTGTCTCCACGATGTATTTAAGATCGATACTCTGTGTGTCACGGTTAAAAAAAAAACTAACAGCTACATATTGTTTCGGTCTGTCTACCTTTTTCCCAAAAGATAAACAAAGGAAATATTTTTCGTTGAAAATTCTTTAAGTGAATACGTTATAATACCGTAATTATGGGCGTATAGCACGCACTCATGTATGACACGGACTCAGGTATAATACGCATAAGTGTATAATTGAAAATATAGTTATAGGTTATTTGCAGTGGTGTGCAGTAATAGAAATCTATTTCGGGGTGTATGATAAAATTTGTTTGGCATCGAAATATATTGCGTCATTCGTAATTGCATCAGATTTTTATCCTGTCCAGACGCTTTTGTCTAGACACTCGATTAGTTTTCATAGCCCTATCACCTGCGCTAGATGTAAATTCATGAAAGCGTACTCAAATTGTAACGCTGCACGAACACATTGACAAGCCTTACAGAGAATTCGCTGATATCTTCTTATTATAATGGAGATTGTGTCACTATTTGTCTGTAACCGAAACTATTTCACCACTGACGTTACGAGTTCTTTAGTTATTTAAGTTATATTCTCAACCAATTGGAAATAGTCATTATTCAATTTTAATTAGCATCTTATTTATTAGCGAAGTCTCTATTAAAGTCTAACAGGGTAAGATTGCCGCAAAACTGCCCATATTCGTAATGCATTTAAAATGCTTAGATATGTCGATCCCGTCGGCATTCCCCCTCAAGGGGGGCGCCTCAGGCACTGGGCAATAAACCCAGCCCTGCCCCTTTAAATCGAGGGGCAGGTGTTGCCCGGGGGGGATGGCCCCCTGGGATCGACGCCGTTAATTATATCAATGGTCCAGAGACCGAAGCCACTGTTGACTATATCTACATGATATTTACCGCGTACCCCACTTGTACGGGTCAGGCACAAAGTCCCTATTAACGTGGACCACCCACAAGCCGAAGCTCATGGAGTGGCAGGTGAAAAAATTGCGTCGATCCCGTCGGCATTCCCCCTCAAGGGGGGCGCCTCAGGCACTGGGCAATAAACCCAGCCCTGCCCCTTTAAATCGAGGGGCAGGTGTTGCCTGGGGGGATGGCCCCCTGGGATCGACGCCGTTAATTATATCAATGGTCCAGAGGCCGAAGCCACTGTTGACCATATCTACATAATAATAACATGCAGTTGTATTTATATATATAACAAAATAGCGGTTTACAGTATGAATGGGAAGGCTAATTTGCATATTGAATATAAACATTTGATTTTAATAAATATGTGCTTAGTATTATTGGTTTCTAATTGTTTGTTTTTTATCTTAATGAATATCAGCATTAATCTCGAGAATAGATCTGAAAAGAAATCCATTAACAAGAAGAAATAACTGTAATTCTATTCTTTACTTCCTATTTTAAATTAACATTTAAATTAGGAAAAATTTAGCAATGAAAGACAGGAGTGATGGAAGAGTAAGTCTCAGTTGTTCTACTTTTTCGACTATACCACGCTCTGTTTCAAATCTTTTTATCTGCATTCTTATTTAGTTTCATTAGCCTTTCTAATTTCATATAATATTCAATTACATTAAAACATAAATACTTGCACTCGGAGGGTCCATATGAAAGTTTTTTAAAAGTCGTCGGGGCGGCCTAATGTCGGTATCAGCCATACAGCGAGTGAGTCTATCCCCTTTTCACTAGCGGAAGACCAAGGAGATTATTTTCACGTTTGGGGTGGAGTGCCACACCTAACATCAGCTCCTCACTTTACCGCACAGATCCCTGTGCTACTCATACGCTGAGTTGGCAAGGGCCGGTATCGAAGCAGGAACCTTGTGATTCCTTGCCAAACGCTCTACCGACTGAACTAAATCGAACACCATGGTCCATATATTTGCTAGTATTTTCAAAGAAATGACGACAAAATGATGACAAAATGATTCAAGGGATTCTCTGGAGGCGATGTAGTAGTGTCAAGTTTTTTTCTTGATTGTTTTTTAGTAGTGTCAAGGTTTGTTTTTTAACAATAATTGGCCAGGCGGCAGGTTCAAATGAAGGATGAGCTGTTGCCCATGCAGCAAATCTCCCATCTCCACACTGCCGCTGTGATCGAAAGGAAAGGTAAGAGACCAATGCAGTTTGGCAACGGTAGTGTCGCAGGAGTTAATGGGTAGCACTGGATTTCAGCATCACACCTTTTTAGGGACTCCAGCTCCTGATTTATTTTCGGTGTTTACTCCCTTAGCCTTTCCTTGAAAGGCAGCAGAGGTTTTGTGCCGGAGTTCACCATGAGTTGATTGGTTACCGACCAAGGCTAAGGAGCCCCTTCAAACCCATTTGGAGATTTATGCGAGTAGTAAGTACCCCAGTCCTACTTCTATCGGTGTTCTGAAATGTGACAGAACTTTCCAGCTTGGGTCACGTCTGCAAATGTAATTTAAAGGGCAATTTAAGACTTTCAAATATCCTGTTTTAAGGTGTTAGAACTCCAGGTTTTTGTATTTATCTCTTAGTTTGGAAACAGAAACATTCCTATTGAATGTTCTTTAGAATTTTCTTACGTTTAAGTGACGTTTGTCAGTAACTATGATTAATTGTCTTAAAACTGCGCATGCGTCGTGAACGTAATTTAAAACCGCCTTAAGTAAAGAATAAATAATAAAGAAAAACATCCATTTCAGAAATTGAACTTTATTTATTCTGCATTTTTCAAAATGTATATAATAAGATTTTTTCTTTAATAATTATTGCCAAGAACGTCCTACTAATTAAGTAATATTGAGTAAATAAAAAGAAAAAAAAATGAGGGCGTATATAATTTCCGAGAGAATGTTTTGCAGATTAAAAACTGCCAGGTTTTTCAAGTGCACCTTTTTTTATTTATTTTAATATTTGCTAAATATTTTGCTAAAGTGAGCTTGAAGAAAAATTGATTTTCACCAAAAACTCTTAAGTATATATATATATACCAACCCCTCCGCACGTGCAAGATGCGACACAAGGACAATTTCTTACGCGGAGTTTAACAGGTTTTGAATTCAGAGTTTTCCTTCTCCTAGACTGGTTACCTAGCCATGGTTAAAGAGTCCAGTCTGCCCTGCTATTTACCCATAGCTGGAGGGAGAATTTGATTCATACCTTTCCCAAGGGTATCAGCGCCATGTGAAATGCCAACAGCTTCGTCCAGGAATTGAACTCGCGTGGACGAGTTCATTTCCTATGACTCTAACCATTAGTCCACGCGCCTCCATAACTCCAAAACTGTTATGTATATAGTGTGTATCAAAATCCGCGAACGCTCGCGTTTCATCAACAATTTTAAATAGACTGACCGACCATAAAGCAAAAGAGTCTCGCAGATTTCTTATTTTCTGTGATAAATTTATTTTTTCCTCAAACTAACGAAAACTCTGATGAAGATCTATTGAAAAAGATCGAAACACTGCAGCATAGGCGAAATAAACATTGCTCGTTTATGAACTTGTGTTTTTTTCCCCAATTTGTTCATAATATTACATAGTGTGTATCTTTGGCAGCATTTGAACTCAGGTCACCGATTTCATTTCTTATGATAACCATTACACTAAATACGCATCCCAATATTCATTGCCTCTTTTATATATTGTTTGTTCATAATTTGTAGATTCTTATACAATTTATACAGCAAATTTCTGGTCGTAGCAAAAGGTTGTTGTGTTCCTTTCTTCAAAAGCTTTTTTCTAAGCGTATGTACGTACGGTTTATTATCCCAGAGAACTTTGGGGTTTAATTGGTACCTTTTTCGGGGATTTAAAAAAAAGTCGTGGGAGGGGCCTAATAGTCGGTATCAGCCATACAGCGAGGGAGTATATCCCCTTTTCAGTAGCGCTAGATCAAGGAGATTGTTTTTGGCGTCTGAGGTGGAACACCACACCTACCATCAGCTCCTCACTTTACCGTACATATCCCTGCACTACTCATCCTATATCCGCGATATTGTGTAACATCCAAACCGTAATGAACGGATCGGACAAAAATTGGAGTTATAATGTGCAGAATATTTTCACCAATCGTTTCCGCCACGGGGAAACATCTAGTTGGTTGGTTGGTTGGTTGGGTTTTACGGCATGTCAACCCCTTGGGTTATTTTATGCCGAATACTTCTATTGGTAATTTGGTATTCAAAAATGTTTAATGCTGACAAAGTTTTGAAATAATTTCATTTTTAATGGATAATACAATTTTGTTTATCAACTCATATTTTTCTATTTAACCCATAGATGGGACCCTAACAGGTACTACCACTTCGGTCAGAGTGGACCAGGGAGCAATGGGGATGAAGGGGTGCTCCACATTCCCCAAACCTCCAAAACTGGAACCTCGCCATCAGATAGAGTTTAACGTCATTCCCAGGACATGTAGACCCGCAGTCACCGCCTTCTTGCACCCATATGATGAAAAGGGTCGGGCATTGCCATAAGGACAATAGGGTTGGTAAAATCATATAGGTGCTAGGGCTTGACGTGACCAGCCGATTGATCGGAGGGGGCCTATCCGACCGCCCGTCTAGCCTAAGTAAGAGTCTAAGTGGAGGGTTGCATGTCATTGACTGCTCATCCACCATGACTCCATCCTTAAGCATCATGGGTCGCCACCCACGGCCAACAGGTGGTCCAATTTGGTGGGGGGGTCTTACCCCTCTACAGAGGTGCAGTCGGTGCATTTCTAACGCCCCACCGACAAGGCGGGAAACATCTAACGATCATTGCAAAAGTGTTCGCATATTATATCAAATATGTTTTATCACATATGATATCACATGCCGTTAAAATCAATCAACCAATTAATGAATCCCAAATATCGGGCACCTAGTGCGGTTCAAACTCTGCACAGGAGTTATGATGTACAGAACCATTTTACCAATCATTTCCTCCGCGGTGAAACATCCAGTGATCATTGCAGATATGTCATATCACATATCATATCATATGCCGTTAATATGTTATATCACATATCATATAATCTTATGTTAAATTATTTTATCACATATATCATTTGCTATTAAAATCATTCAATCAATTAATGGATCACTGTTGTAATCTACACCCCCTCTCACTCAGGTGGTCTGACTTTATATATATAAGTAGACGGGGCGGCCTAAAGTCGGTATCAGCCAGTCACCGAGGGAGTCTATCCGCTTTTCAATAGCGCTAGACCAAGGAGATTGTTTTTAGCATCTGAGGTGGAGCGCCACACCTACCATCAGCTCCTTACTTTACCGCACAGATCCATGTGCTACTCATACGCTGAGTTGGCGAGGACCGGTATCGAACTAGGAACCTTGTGGTTATATATATATATAATACAATGCACCAGTTATTTTATTTAATACATTTTACATTTTTTCAGGTCAGTTAACTTTGAACCACGTATCTTTGAGAATCTGTGTTATGCCCCAAAGATACGTGGTTCAAAGTTAACTGACCTGAAACAAATGTAAAAGATTTTTAAATAAAATAACTGGTGCATTATATATTTCATTCATCAATATATCAACATTGAAAATTTCATTAAATTCGGTTAATTCCCTGATTTTTGGTATTTTTAAACTTTCGGTGGGGTGACATACGATGCTGGAATTTAGGTCCGTTAAGTTCGATTTAACCCGTACCTCACTAGGATCATATGACCTTTAGGCACCCCTTTTTCAATCTCGATTCAGAAGGACATGTTTTTCATTTACACCGCCAATATCCGGTTGTATTTTAGGTTTAGGGTTAGGTATAGGGGTTAGGGTTAGGGGGTAGTTTTATAATTTTTAAAAAATCTAAAAATCGTCTGTTAACAATAACCGGATTTTGACGGTGTAAATGGAAAAAAAATGTTTCCACGAATTGAGATCGCAAAAGGGGTGCCTAAAGGTCATTTCGTCCCCTCAGTATTCCTTGTCTGTCTTATTGTATATCGCTGCAATAAAACACTCTATCTTAAATCTAGGACGTGTTGACTTGTTCTTCCACCCGACTACAAACTTGTCTGATTGTATCGTTTTTAAGGACACAAATATCGGGCACCTAGTGCGGCTCGAACTCTGCACCGAAGGATTTTTACCAATCCTTTCTTCTGTGGGGACGCATCCAGTGTTCATTTACTTCTGAGGAGACTTTTTAGAAAAGTGTAATTTTATTAGCAGGCAGGTCACAACAGAAAAGGGTTTTTTCTGTTGCTTTTTCCTGTCATGCGCTTAATCAGATAATACTTTTCCCTAGGTAAACCCTTCATTTATTAAGCATCCAGCTTATTCGTCCCGTGTGGGTCTTGTTTTTATATCACCCGACAAAGTCACGCGTATAACGTGGCGCCAAATAGAGTTTCAGCGTTGAAAAGTTTGTTTTCTCAAGATCATTGTAGTATAACAGAATTCTTTATTTTCTTAAATTTCGCATCAGTTATCGTTCTCCACCCTCTCTCTCCTCTCTCTCTATCACTCACCTCTCTCTCTCTCTCTCTATATATATATATATATATATATATATATCACACACACTCACTCTCTCTCTCTTTCACTTTCTCTTTCTATCTCCCTCTCTTTCTTTCTTTCGTTCTTTCTTTTTCTCTTCTCTTTCTATCTCTCTTTCTATTTCTTTCTTTCTTTCTCTCAGTCTCTCTTTCTATATTCTTCTCTTTCTCTTTCTTTTTCTTTCTATCTCCCTCTCTTTTTCTTTCTTTCTCTTTCTATCTCCCCTCTCTCTCTCTCTCTCTCTCTCTCTCTCTCTCTTCTCTCTCTCTCTCTCTCTCTCTCTCTCTCTGATGTGTATGTGTGTGGTTGTGTGTGTTTACTTTTTCTATATGACTCTTTATGATCCTTGTTCTAAGTGCATTTCTCTCTGTAATCCTGTTTTTATCACTATCGATAATCCTCTTTCTTTCTAACTCTCTCCTCCTCTCTCTCTCTCTCTCTCTCTCTCTCTCTCTTCTCTCTCTCTCTCTCTCTCTCTGTGTCTCTCTCTTTCTCTCTGTATGTGTATTACTCTGACACTCTCTCACTCTGTCTAATTGCTTGCCTGTTGTTTCTCCTTTCCCTCTATCTCCGCTTTCCCCCTCTCTCTCTCTCTATTCTCTCTCTCTCTCTCTCTGTGCTTGTTCCTGTTCCTATCTCGTTTTGTGTTATTTCTAACTGTATTTCCCCCCTCTCTCTGTGTGTATGTGTATGACTGTGTACGCTTCACTCTGTGTCTCTCTATACACCTGTTTTAATTTACTTCACTCTCTCTATATCTATCTATCTATCTATCTATCTATCTATCTATCTCTCACCCCACTCATATATACATCACTATATTCTATCTTTGTAACTCTGTCTCTTATCTCTCTATCCCTCTCTTTACATATGGGTATTTCCATATAAAATCATCCAGAAAAAAGTGAAATTGTCACCCACCCACTTCAATCTTTCTAAATTTTCTTCCAAGTGTGGACTATGTTAGACGATCCCCAAAATTTGAGCTTCCAATTCCAAAAATTGGCGGAGTCATGTTGATGTTTAGTTCTCCAAATTTTAGGAGGTTGGCGAAAAATGGCGACTTTTTGTAACCTATATTTGTTTGTAAAAATGAGATCTAGAGCTTCCATACTACGAGAAATTGGTTTATAAAATCATTTCTGCACAGGGAATCCACAAAGGCTATCATAAAAGTCTTAAAGTCAACCAATTTTAAGTTATTTATGATTTCTGATTTTTTCCTAGCACGATCAATATCCCGATGTGGCACTGCATCTATGACAAAATTTATTTTCTATTATCATTTCACAATTTTATTTGTATAAAAAAAGATAGTTTGGTATTTGCTCAGAACTATATATTTGCTGTTTGGAATTGGAAGCTCAAATTTGGGGAATTGGCTAACTTTATCCTAATCCACATTTTGACAAAATTTCAGAAAAAATTGAAGGTGGTGGGTGACATGGCCTGGATTACTTGACATGGAATTACCCATATGTATTTTGCTGTTTCTTCAATCTCTTTCTGGTTCTCAGTTTGTCTCTTGCTTCTAAATTTCTCTGTCTGTCTGTCTGTCTGTCTCTCTCTTTTTCCCCCTCTCCTCACCCTCTCTCTCTGTCTATCTATCTATCTATCTACTATCTATCTTTACTCTCTGACTTACTTTTCCTCCGATGCTTATCTCTGTGTTTTTCCTCCTTACCAATATCTCTGTTACTACTCTCTGTCTCTGTGTCTCTCTCTACCCATCTCTCTCTCTCTCTCTCTCTCTCTCTCTCTCTCTTCTCTCTCTCTCTCTCTCTCTCTCTCTGTTCATCTCTTATACCCTTTATTTTTCTCAGTTTACCCACCGACTACCATTGCTCCTTTCTTTCTCTCTCTAACTAGCTTCGTTTCTCTGTCTTTCTCTACTCTCAGCTTCTCTCTCAATATCTAATGTTTTCCCCCACTCCCTGTTTCTATTAACCCCCTCTCTCTCTCTCTCTCTCTCTCTTCTCTCTCTCTCTTTCTCTCTCTCTCTTTCTCTCTCTCTCTCTCTCTGTTTCTCACACTCTGTACAGACATCTTTCACCGTTTCTGTAATTGAATTATAAGTCTCTCTATCTTCCTCTTTGGATTTAATTCTTGAAATTGCTGTCTCAACTGATCTGTTTTTTTTATTCTCTCATTCCCTCTACGTCTCTCTTTTTCTCTGTTTATCCACATATTTTCATTCCCTCTCTTTCTATACTCTTACCTTCTCTATCTCTCTCAATATCTCTTATTCTCACTCTCTCTATGTTTCTGTTGTTTTCCCTCCCTACCAATATTTCTATTACTTCTTCTAATTCTCTGGTACTCTCCGTCTATCAGTCTATCTAACTTTCTATCTTTCTCAGTCATTTCTCTCTCTCTCTCTCTCTCTCTCTCTCTCTCTCTCCGCTCTCTCTCTCTCTCTCTCTCATTCATTCTCTCTCTCTCTTATCTATCTATCTATCTATCTATCTATCTATACTACTTTACTCTGACTTTTTCTTCAATATACAACACTTTTTCTCTGTGCTTTACCTCCTTACCAATATCTCTGTTACTACTTTCTGTCTCTGTCTCTGTCTCTGTCTCTGTCTGTCTCTGTCTGTCTGTCTGTCTGTCTCTCTGTCGGCCCCTCCCCCTCTCTCTCTCTATCTTGTCTATCTATCTATCTATATATTTATCTATCTATCTTTACTCTCTGACAGACTTTTCCTCTGATGCTTTTTCTCTGTGTTTTCCTCCCTAGCAATATCTCTGTTACTACTCTCTGTCTCTCTCTGTTTCTCTGTCTCTCTGTCTGTCTGTCTGTCTCTCTCTCTGTTCATCTTTAATCCCCTTTATCTATCTCGGTTTACCCGCTGACTACCACTGCTCCTTTCTTTTCTCTCTCTACCTAGCTTCGTTTCTCTCTGTCTTCCTCTACTCTCACCTTCTCTCTCAATATCTTTACTTCTCTATCACTCTGGTGTTTCCCTCATTGTCTATTTCTATTACCCCCTCTCTCTCTCTCTCTCTCTCTCTCTCTCTCTCTCTCTCTCTCTCTTCTCTCTATCTGTTCATCTTTAATCCCCTTTATCTATCTATCTATTTATCTATCTTTACTCTCTGACTGACTTTTCCTCTGATGCTTTATCTGTGTTTCCCTCCCTACCAATATCTCTGTTACTACTAGTCTCTCTCTGTCTCTCTCTCTCTCTCTCTCTCTCTCTCTCTCTGTCTATGTCTCTCTATCTCTCTCTGTCTCTCTTCATCTCTCATCCCCCTTTATCTTTCTCAGTTTACGCACTGACTACCATTGCTTTTTTTCTCTTCGTTCTCTTTGTCTTTCTCTCAGCTTCTCTCTCAATATCTTTACTTTTCTATCACTGCCTATTTCTATTAAACCCCCCCTCTCTCTCTCTCTCTCTCTCTCTATCTATCTATCTATCTATCTATCTATCTAAGACTTTATCTGTCTGTCTATCTGTCTCTCTTAGTTATCTTGAATTCGTTCCTTTAACAACGTTTCGTGTGGAATCGTTTTCCCATCATCTTACCATTCCCTTTTTTTTTTAAATGTTTATTTCTTTTCTTTCAACATTTTGTGAGCCCTTATTTATTTGTTATTTCTACATTTTTCTGAGGCATATCTTATTTTTTGTTTGTTTTTATTTTTATTTTTTATTTTTATTTTTTTTGCTAAAAATTTCACGGCAAAATATTTATTGGTGCAATTTGAAGTTGTTTAAAAATTGAAAATAAAAAAAACAAACTTCCTTTTTTGTCGTTTACATGAATATATTTCTGTTACAGTGGATAAATATTTACATTTACACCTACCCCTCCTCCCGCACTTCCATTCATTGCTTACGTTTCCTTTTATTTTATTTTGTTTTCTTTTATTATTATTATTTTTTTCTCTCGTGAAGTTGTCCCCTCTGTTTTCTTATATTTATGATGCAAACGGGAAAGTTATCCTGACATTTTCGGATGTGGAGCTGCGTAGATCAGTAGATCTCAAGTATAATTTTTTTTTCTTTTTCTATTGCTCATTCACCTCTCTCACACACTGTTTTAGAAATACTTTCCCAGACCCGCTCGCCACGGGTAGGATGTGACACAAGATTACCAGTACAAGAGACCCAACGAGAATCGAACTCGGTTTTTAGAAGAAATAGACATTAAGTATAAAGGGGCCGGGTTAGCTCAGTCGGTAGAGCGTTCGGCTAGAAACCACAAGGTCCTAGTTCGATACAGGTCCCCGCCAACTCAGCGTATGAGTAGCACAGGGATCTGTGCGGTAAAGTAAGGAGCTGATGGTAGGTGTGGCGCCCTACCTTAGATGCTAAAAAATAACTCCTTGGTCTAGCGCTATTGAAAAGGGGATAGACTCCCTCGCTGACTGGCTAATACCGACTTTAGGCCGCCCCGTCGACTTTTTATAAAGCCTTAATTTTAGACAAGTTTTTGAGCAGAGAGAATGGATTTATAACTGTTCTTTACATATAATAGTACAAAATAAAAAATAGATTTTTTAAACATATTGCTTGATGGGTGGGAGTAAAAAATTCATTGTCAGCGAGTTTGTACCCTAAGTAAGTAAAATCATCAAATTCATTAAAGGATTAAAAAGTAAAACAATTTGAAATGTAAACTTTAATATGTATTAAAATAAAACAAACAATATATAGATATATAATACCAGTCATGTATTTATTAAAACTTGTTTTAAAAAACAATGGGGACTGTCTAATGTTGCATGTTCAAATTTTGAGTGTATTTATTCTATATTATGACGATTTTGGGTAATGTGATGTAAGCAGTGACGTAATTTTTGTTACAGACAAAAACCGGAAGCAAATCTCCATTATTAATAGAGATAGATGCAATATGTGATGTTGCAACATAACATTATATATATATATATATATATATATATATATATATATATATATATATATATGCAGCATTTTTCTTGTAGGCATATATTGTTAGATAATGCAGCCATTTTTTGTCTGCAAGTTTGTCCTTTGTTTTTTCGTATTGCCGGATTATTTTTGTAATATCTGGCGAGAATTGGCTGTTTCCGCCCTATCGCGGGCCATCTTCAGGGTATTTCAGGGTATTGTAACCGTACAACAATGGGCTATTCCATTTTCTATTCATATAGGTTGTGTTTATTATTATTGTTGTTATTATTATTAGTGTTAATGTTATTATTTTTTATTATCATTTTAATATTATTATAATTTTATAATTTTTGTTAATATAATATATAATATATATATAAATATATATATATATATATATATATATATTAAATACATTCTCATCATCCAAAATTGTCTGACTGAAAAGATATATTTTTAATGCCTACATGAAATTTTGTTCATATGAAGAACTTTTGATAATATGTAGACCTAATATTATGAGACATCAAAATTTAGTAGGTATTTACATGACCCGCTCGACACGGTTAAGATGTGACACAAGATTGCAAGTATAAGGGATCCAACGAGAATCGAACTTTTTAAAAGAAATAGTAATGAAATATAAAGCTTAAATTTTAGTCAAGATTTAGATAAGTTTTTTGAGTGGGCCGGGTTAGCTCAGTCGGTAGAGCGTTCGTCTAGAAACCACAAGGTTCCTAATTCGATACCGATCCTCGCCAACTCAGCATATGAGTAGCACAGGGATCTGTGCGGTAAAGTAAGGGGAGCCGATGGTAGGTGTGGCGCTCCACCTCAAACGCTAAAAACAAACTCCTTGGTCTAGCGCTATTGAAAAGGGATAGACTCCCTGACTGGCTGATACCGACTTTAGGCCGCCCCAACGACTTTAATTTTACTTATATATATTATATTATATATATATATATATATATATATATATATATAATATATATATATATATATATATATGTGTGATAAATATTTTTAGAAAAAACAAACACATGATGTTATAATTCGCTGACAGAAATCTGTTTCGACCCTATATTGAAGTGGTCTTCATCAAGAGCGAGATGTGTGTGATAGAGAGACGGTGGGAGTGAACCGTTACGAAACAAACAGTGGTACAAACGAAACGTTTAAAGTTCGGAGCCGGAATTTTTTTTCTAATTTTGAAAATCGTCCCTCTATCACACACATCTCGCTCTTGATTGATCCTCTC
>CM042172.1:66855401-66880478 GCA_023376005.1 Doryteuthis pealeii | reverse complement strand
AGTAGAGAGATTAAAGGAAAACAGAAAGGATGAAAAAAGAAGAATAAGAAACTTCAATTAAGAATCAAATGGGGGGAAGTAGTCTATAAGTGTACAAGTAACAAAGAAAGAAAGAAAAAGTATAATAGAAAGAAAGAAAGAAAGAAAGAAAGAAAGAAAGAAAGAAAAGAAAAAAGAAAGAAATATTGACTTTTAGGAATAAGGAAAAACGAAAGAAAGAAGATTGAGAAACTTCAATAAAGAATCATACGGGGGAAGTAGTCTATAAGTTTACAAATAACGAAGAAGAAAATAAATATAATAGAAAGAAAGAAAGAAAAAAAATATTGACTCTTATGAATAAAGGGAAAAAGAAGAAAGAAGAATAAGAAACTTCAATTAAGAATCATGAGGGGAAGTAGTCTATAAGTTTACAAAGTAACAAAGAAAGAAAGTAAGTATTTATGAAAGAAAGAAAGAAAGAAAGAAAGAAAAGAAAGAAATATAACTTACGAATAAAAGGGGAAAAAGAAAGAAAGAAGAATAAGATACTTCAATAAAGAAATTCATGAGGCGGGGAATAGTATATAAGTGTGAAAGGGAAAGAAAGAAAGAAAGAAATATTGAGTCTTATGAATAAAGGGGAAAAGAAAGAAAGAAGATACTTCAATAAAGAACCTTAAGGTGGGAAGGAGTCTATAAGTGTACAAGTAACAAAGAAAGAAAGAAAGTATAATAGAAAGAAAGAAAGAAAGAAAGAAAGATTGAGTCTTATGAATAAAGGGAAAAAGAAAAGACGAATAAGAAACTTCAATAAAGAATCATAAGTGTGTGGGGGGGGAGTAGTCTATAAGTGTACAAGTAAGAAAGAAAGAAAGAAAGAAGAAAGAAAAAGAAAGAAATATTGACTCTTATGAATAATGGGCCGGGTTAGCTCAGTAGGTAAAGCATTCGGCTAGAAACTACAAGGTTCCTAGTTCGATACCGGCCCTCGCCACCTCAGCGTATGAGTAGCACAGGGATCTGTGCGGTAAAGTAAGGAGCTGATGGTATGTGTGGTGCTCCACCCTAGACGCAAAAACAATCTTCTCCGTCTAGCGATAGTGAAAAGGGAATAGACTACCTCGCTGTATGGCTGATACCGACTTGACTTCACCCCTGCGACTTTACTTTATTTTACTTATGAATAAAGATGGAAAGTATAATATAAGTGCAAAAAAAAAAAAGAAACAAAGAAAAAACGAAAAACTAAGTTGCAATAAAAAGAAGATAACAGCTGGATAACGAAAAAAAGATAAAGAAAAATCGTACTTAAAGAAAAAAAAGAAAGAAAGAAATAGTATTTATATAGGAATATTTTTTTTTTAAACCTTAGAAAAAAAGAAAGAAAGATTATAAAAAAAGAAGAAAACAAAGATGGAATGAAAGTAGATTGTAAATAGAAAAATAAAAAATAAAATGTATTATATGGTTTTGAGGAAATAAATAAATAAGATGTGTAATGAGACAAATACAATGTAACATACAATTAGCTTTAATCAACTTTTATTATCACAAGATGAAAAGAAAGAAAGAACACGAGCAAAGAAAGAATAATATAAATAAAGAAAAAAAGAAGGAAAAAAGGATAGAAAGGTGATTTGAAGTGTAGAACGAAAATGAATAAAACGAAAGAGAAATAAATAAATAAAAGAATAAATAAATTAAGAACAATGCAAGAAAAAAAGAAATGATATATTTAAAACACTTTTTCATGAAGTATTTGACAGGAGGAGAAAAATGAAATAGAAGAAAGAAAAAAAAAGAAAGGAAGAAAGAAATATGATTACAACTAAAGAAAAAAAGGAAAAAAGAAAGATGTTCATGTGGAGAGAAAGAAATCGATAAAATGAAAGAGAAAGAAAGAAAGATCAAAGAAAGAAAAGAGAAATGAGATATTTCAAATACTTTGCCAGGAATTATTCGATTGGATGAGACAAATTGAAATAGAAGGTTAAAAGAAACCAACAAACAAAAGAAAAAAACAAACTAAAACGGGAAAATAATGAAAAATGAAAAGATGAAGAAAGAAAGAATGAAAGGAAGGAAGGAAGGAAGGAGGGAAGGTGATTCCAAATAAAACTAGAAAGAAGGAAAGAAAGAATATTTTTGGTGGAGAAATAAAAGAAAGAAAGAAAGAAAGAAAAAAAGAAACAAATAATAATACATGCATCGAAAAAAGAAAGAAAGATTACGATAAGTAAAGAAAGAGGGAAAGAAAAAAATGAAGGTTTTGAATGGAGAAAGAAAATTATTAAATGAAGAGAATAAGAAATAAATATTATGAATCGAAGAAGAAAGAAACATTACTATTAATTAAGAAACAAAGATTTTAAGTAGATAAAGAAAAGTCAATAAAGGGAAGTAGAATCAAATATAGAAAAAGAAAGAAAGAAAGAAAAAAAGAAGGAAGGGATAAATATTTAATAAATTCCTCCAAAAAGCAAAACATAAATAAATAAAGCCTTAGAAGTAAAGATTACAATAAATTCAGAAAGGGAGAAAAAACGTCGATTTTTTAGTTGAGAAAGAAGAAAATAAATTGAATTAGAAAAGAAGAAAGAAAAAAAAGAAAGAAAAAAGAAAGAAAGACAAAGAAAGAAAGAATGAAAGAAAGAAAAAAGAAAGAAAGACAAAGAAAGAAAGACAAAGAAAGAAAGAATGAAAGAAAGAAAAAAGAAAAAGAAAAGAAAGAAAGAAAGAAAGAAAAAGAAAGAAAGAAAGAAAAAAGAAAGAAAGACAAAGAAAGAAAGAAAGAAAGAAAGAAAAGAAAAAGAAAGAAAGACAAAGAAAGAAAGAATGAAAGAAAGAAAAAAGAAAGAAAGACAAAGAAAGAAAGAACGAAAGAAAGAAAAAGAAAGAAAGAAAGAAGGATCAAGATATAATAAACAAGCAAAAAAAATCCTTTGAAGTAAAGATTACTATAAACTCCGAAAGGGAGAAAAAAACTCAATTTTAAGTTGAGAAAGAAGAAAATAAATAGAATTAGAAAGAAAGAGAGAAAGAAAGAAAAAGAAAGAAAGAAAAAAAGAAGGGATAAAGATATAATAAATTCCCCCCAAAAGCAAAAACAAAACAAATAAAAAACAATCCTAGAAGAAAAGATTACTATAAATTCAAAAGGGAGAAAAAAACGTCAATTTTAAGTGAAGGAAGAAGAAAATAAACAGAATGAGAAACAAAGAAAGAAGGAAGGAAAGAAAGAAAGAAAGAAAAAAAAGAAGGGATAAAAATATAAAAAAATTCCCCCAAAAAATCAAAAAATAATTTTTTTTTAAACCCTGAGAAGTAAAGATTACAATAAATTCAGAAAGGGAGAAAAATGAAGATTTTAAGTGGAGAAAGAAGAATAGAAATAGAATTAGAAAAAAAAGAATGAAAGAAAGAAAGACAAAGAAAGAATGAAAGAAAGAAATAAAGAAGGAACAAAGATATACCCCCCCAAAAAAAAAAAAAAAAAAAAAAAAAAAACGCTTAGAAGTAAAGATTACTATAAATTCAGAAACAGAAAAAAAGTCGATTTTAAGTTGAGAAAGAAGAAAAGAATTAGAAAAGAAAGAAAGAAAAAAAGAAAGAAAAAGAAAGAATGAAAGAAAAAATAAATCCCCCCACCAAAGCAGAAAAAACCTTAGAAGAAAAGATTACTATAAATTCAAAAAGGGAGAAAAAACGTCGATTTTAAGTGAAGAAAGAAGAAAATAAATAGAATGAGAAAAAAGAAAAAAAGAAAAAAAAGAAACAAACAAAGAAAAAAGAAAGAAAGAAAGAAAGAAAGAAGGGATAAATATATAATAGATCCCCCCAAAAGCAAAACCAATGGAGAATAAACGATTTTAAGTGAAGAAAGAAGAAAATAAATAGAATTAGAAGAAAGAAAGAAAGAAAGAAAAAAAGAAAGAAAGAAAAAAGAAACAAAGAAAACAAGAAAAAGAAAGAAAGAAAGAAAGAAGAAAAAAAGAAGGTAAAAAAGAAGCAATAAATAAATAAACATCCCCCCGCTCGAAAGCAAAAGAAAACACCCTTAGAAGTACGAAAAAAAGAGCAAAAAAGAAAAAAGAACAAAAAAGAAAAAAGAAAAAAAGAAATAAGCAAAAAGCAAAGTAGAATTTGTTGAAGAGAGCTGAAAAGTAGGTTACGTCATTGTAAAAAGAGTCAGATTACTTTCATTCTTAGTTTGCCACCGCCACAAATCCCTCCATTCTACCACTGATTGCTTGTCTGTCAGTCTGTCTAGCTACCTACCCGCCAGCTTACCCACCAGTCTACCCGCCGGACTGATTCAGTCTGTGTGGTTGGCCGTAGATGTGCGAATAACGACCCGTGTAATCCGAACCATCCAACACATTTGCAGGTATGTTGTGATACAGCGAGAGGTATCCATTCCCAGGAAGAGGAATTAAGCAAAAAAGAAAAAAGTCGCGAGGAAGCTTAGCCAGCCGTAGCACTCTTCAGTAATGTGAGTCTGAAATAGCCCACACATTTTCAACGGGACTTAAACAGTAAAATAAAACAAAACTAAACTGCTGTGTATGCGCGCGTTGGTTCTACGAGGAGAAGGTTATATTAAATGAATGTGCTTGGCTGTTAGAGCGCGAGTGTGTGTTTGTGGGACCCTGTGTGTATGTGCTTGTGTGGTAGAGGCATGTCTAAAAAATATGCATTATATGAGATTTTTTGTGTGCATAAACTGCTACCCTTCAGTTTTCTTTAGGTGATATACTTAAAGGGCTATTTGTATTTTTATTTGTTTTAAACCCCAGAGAGAGAGAGACAGACAGACAGACAGACAGACAGACAGAGACAGAGAGAGATATACACACACATATACACATATTAGTTGAATATATATATATATATATATATATATATATAAAGTAAGTAAGTAAGTAAGTAAAGTCGTCGGGGCGGCCTAATGTTGGTATCAGCCATGCAGCGAGCGAGTCTATCCCCTTTTCACTAGCGCTAGACCAAGGAGATTATTTTAGCGTCTGAGGTTGAGCGCCACACCTACCATCAACTCCTTACTTTACCGCACAGATCCCTGTGCTGCTCATACCCTGAGTTGGCGAGGGCGGGTATTGAACTAGGAACATTGTGGTTTCTAGCCGAACGCTCTACCGACTGATATATATATATATATATATATATATATATATATATATATATATAAAAGGTTAAGTTGAAACATATACATGCAGAAAAGTGTCTAATTTTCCAGCCTCTTGTGAATATGCGCCAATGCATAAGTCTTTGCCCTGTAAACACTACACACACACACACACACACACACACACACACACACACACACATAATATATATATATATATATATATATATATATATATATATATATTAGGGCAGAGTGGGCCCTTCAACCTTGGGTAAGTAACCAGTGTAAGAGAGGGATAACTCTAAATTCAAAATTCCCTCCAGCTATGGGTTAAATAGTAGGGCAGACTGGGCCCTTCAGCCTTGGGTAGGTAACCAGTCTAGGAGAGGGATAACTCTGAATTCAAAATTCCTGAGATCGGTCGTTGATTGGGTTTGTGGCAACCCTTGATGCACCAATTCTTTCCTATTGACTGTGCCAAAAAGTGTGGTTGTCCAACACAAGCCTTCGCCACTATAAACAAATCACTGTGTGGGTGTTCATTGTATGAAACCTCATGCGTCGAAAATCGATGAGAGAGTCCATAATATATACATATATATATGTATTTAAAGAGAGAGAAAGGGGAGAGAGATGCAATCGTATCCAAAACTTATAGAACGTAAGCTGAAAATGCAAAAGAAAAATTCCTAAATACAAACATTTACTGGCATACACAAAATAGCCTATGCAAATAAAGTACGAATGTTGATACACAGCCTTTTTACGTGCATATATAAAATATGGGATCTAGACACAAATATACCTATGGAAAAGTATGTGGACTGCCAGGGGTATTATGTGGAAAAATAAATCTCAGTTGATTACATTCCATATGAGTATCTTGGTCAGCCTTTGAACTTTTCAGCCGACGCTCGTATATATATATATATATATATATATATAATATATATATATTATACAAAAGCTGAGCTAATCAACCTTTACCACCTAAATGCTTTTTTACTGTTTACTTTAATTATACGAAAGTTATACTAAATTATTCCTTAGTTTTAGGATTAAATTATGTTTGAAAAAAAAGTATATTTAAATTGGTTCTAATTAGTCGTAATTTGCAATTAAGTCAAAAACTGACCCGTCTCTGTCTTTACATTCTGCATATCACTCTTTTCCTCTCTATTCATCTTTTGATTGCGAGTGAAGGGGAGATGAGAGAGTCATTAACAGAGACTTTTAACAACTCACCAGCAGTGAAAAACCTACACGTAATAAAATTCCATGATCCATTTCAATTTAAATTAGGTTAAACTAGATATACTCAATTCGTTGAAAAATCCAAGTTTATTTTTATTACTACAATTGTGACCCACCTTTGAAAAAAAATTTACCAAAAATCAGGGAATTATCCGATTTTAATGAAATTTTCAGTGTTGATTTAACAAGGAATTGAGTATATCTAGTGAGAACCTAATGGTGACCCAACGGGTGACGATTTGTCTAATACACACACACACACACACAACACACACACACACACACACACATATATATATATATATTATATATATATATACTGAGAGAGAGAGAGAGAGAGAGAAGCAAATTTATTAGGACTAATATGAGAGAAAACATTTAAAATAAGACAAAAACAAATATGTACAATTGTTTTATTTGGATTATTCAGACTTTTTTTACACTTTAATACTCACGAAAAAACAACTTCCGGTTAGAAATTAAAAAAAAACAAACAAGCGTTCCATTTATAACGTAACATCTTAGTCAATGAACACACGTGTAATCGGCTGCAATTAATCGGTACCTCGATTAATTCAGTGGATTTAACCCTGAAGATCCTAATGGTGAAACGCGAGTAGGTTTCTATTGTATCCATTTCTTTAATAAATTTGCTCTACTTTGTATTGAGCATTTTGTATTTGTTATATCGCTGACTTAACCCCTGGATTTTGTGCACCGCCAACGATATGCCCATATTCACCGGTAAGCCACCCTTTATATATATATATATATATATATATATATATATATATATATATATATATGCATTTTGTGTTTGTGTGTTGTTTGTATGCGACAGGTATGTGTATTGTGTTGTTATGTTAAAAAACAATATATATTGATTCGAACAATTATGGAAATTTATTTGCTTCTCTGTCTCTCTTCTATCTCTCTTTATATATATATATATATATATATATATATATATATATATATATATATATATATATATATATATATAATGCTTGTATACGAATGTAGGTGTACTGTCTTTTATTTCGTGATTTTCCGCTTCAAATCTCTTAATCTTTGCAGCAAAAGACATACGCCTGTGAATTATTAAATTTTGTTTCAAAGAAAATTTAAGAAATATCCTGATGTCATATCAGGATTGGAATATACATATTCCACGGTAAATGGTGCATTGGTTGGCTTCCGAAATGTTGTTACATGATCACTGCAGCTGCGCCCTAACAATTTCTTCATCCCTCTCACCTAACGAAGCAGACTTTGATTCTGATGTATATTACCACCGAAAAGTTATTAACACAAATTCCTCAATGCCGTAAAAACGAATGTCTTTTGAACGTAATGTTTAAATAACTGTTTTTTCTTTAATCATCTTAGTAAGCATATGCGCCCTCTGGGTCTAAATATTCAACATTTATTGTAATCAAATATATTATATTATTTTTAAAAATTAAATAAGAAAGAACATAAAAAAGATTATACATATTTTGATTATTTCTCGGAATGTTCGGATGAGGTTTTATGATTAGTATTATCTGCGTTATTCGGACTATTGTCCTCATCTTCATTGTTATCTGTACAACGTTTTGTATGTTTTTTAGTGCCATCCTTGGCCAGTTGAAAAGGGGCTTAAAGAAAGTCCTATGTTATGGAATCCTTTGGTGATCCCTTGATAATCGGAGAAGTCCTATCCTGCGTATTGGTAAAGGTCCAGTGATTTAATCCTAAGTCCGTCGTCAATCAACGCTACAGTAATTATGACCAGTAGGGTTGATTAAGTATTGTATCAGCCTCAGAGTACTGCCAGTGATTGGCCAATGAACAGATCACATGATCTCGGCTAGTCTATAAGTATGAGCGAGGATCTAGCAAACACCTTATATACTCAATATCTCAACAGTTTCAGCCTTCTTCAGGTATTTCTTGTTGGACTCGGGAGCCTTTGTTTCGGACTCGGTAACATTCTTTTCGAACTCTGTAACCTTCTTGGCGTAATCGGGAACCTTCTTGTCGTAATCGGGAGCCATCACGGAACTTTGAATCTAACCCTTTATTCAATCTCCGGCTTATCCTGTTTCTCGTTCCGCCTACCATAACTGGGCTACAGGTGTTAAGCTGTGTTAATTATCATTTTATGTTACAGCTGCCCTTGACCAGGATTGAACCTGCAATTCAGAGATAACTGTCACTTCGAACTGTCTTAACCTAACTCCTTTATCCACGTGTCCACCTGAAGAAGGGCACATCGGCCGAAACTTTGTACAGATAACAATAAAGATGAGGACAATAGTCCGAATAACGCAGATATTTTTATTATATTTTCATTGGTTTCTATATAAAATAATTCATATGATTGATTTTAATCCGTGGGAGTATAAAACAATAATATACGAGATCAATAACAACAACTACTTGTTTATTAAACCGGTTTTGCTAAAACTAGTATGCAAATTAACCACACCATATATTATGTAAACCTTAATTTCTTAGTGATATATAAGACACATTACAGGATTTTAAACACACTAATAACATGGGCTGTTTTGATGCAAACCTAACTCAGATTCTCAGAGAGACATCGTTAATAAATAAGACTTATTCTATGTATGAATGATTTTGATTACAAATCAAATAGGCATTTATAAACTTACGCAATTCTCTGGGGTATTGTGACGTAAGCAGTGATATAGTTTCGGCTACAGACAGTCAGGCGTCGAATCTCCATTAAAATTGCGTGTATTTTTTATTTTGTAATTGTTTATTCATTATTCTTTGATTTATATCTTGATTTAGTGTTTTGCTGCCTTTGTACTATCCAAACAATAATCTTTGATATTTCTACCTCCCTTAATGTATTAAGTTGACGGATGTGTCTAGGTAGAAAAGTCATACATAAGTGAATAGGTAGATATTCTAGCCAAAACATGACATTAGGTTTATAAGTTCCCAAAATTCACACTGGATTGTCCAATTGGACACATGTCCTAGTGGATAAAAGAGTGGGGTTGTAACAGTTATCACTGGACTGCAGGTTCAATCCAGGCCAATGGCAGCAGTAACATAGAATAATAATTAACACAGCTTAACGCCTCTACCCCAGTTATGGTTAGCGGAATGAGAACAGGATACCCCCGTGGACTGAATAAAGGGTTAGGTTCAAAGTTCCGCGATGGCTCCCGATTAGGACAAGAAGGTTCCCGAGTTCGAATACAAGGTTCCCGAGTCCGAGAAGGTTCCCGAGTCCTACAAGAAATACCTGAAGAAAGCCGGAGGGAACACCGACCGAAACGTTGTACAGATAACAATGAAGATGAGGACAATAGTCCGAATAACGCAGATAATACTATTTTATTTTTTCTTGAAAGATTTTCACACCAGTTTTAACCTTGTGATTTTTCACTGAAGTCTAAGTGATAGCAAGTCTCCTCAGGTCTCTGGGCTCTTTTAAATAATCTAGCTAATCTTAACATTGCCATCCACTTTTCCTCAGTTCTCAGGCAAGGTCCATGTATCTGTTTATCTTTTCGTTGTCTTTTTTTCGAAATGGAAATATCCACAAGAAAACAAATTCTTTTTTCTTGTTAATTAACACTGGTCACGATTAGGTGATCCGTTTTTATCTAAGATTCCCAGGGAATCCTCTGCGTCTCAATTTCTGGAATGGATTCCATTTTGTACACACAACAATTGGTAGTATATCATTATATCAGACAGATACTATACACTTATCCTTTTTCTACATAGAAATAACGAGAATAACATATCAGTAAATATTTCCAGCTTTTCCTTATAGTACTCACTGTTGATCTAGGAATATCAAATTATCCTTAAATCACGCAAACCTTCTTCAATATTATCACCGACTTAAGCAATACTCTCAATGATCTCTCACTCTCTATCTTCGGTCTCAAGTTTGTCTACATTTGTCGTTTGACTATATGCAGCTGCTTCTTTTTTGTCAATTACCTTTTACATCAGAACTTTATGTTTCACAGCTTTCGAGTAAGGTCCTATTACTTTTTTCTTTTTCTTTCTTTTTTTCTAGACCGTTTATTTTCTTAAATTTGCCTCAGGAAAATGTTACATCCGCCATTGAACAGATGTTTCTCTCCTCATTTAAAAGAAAAGTCTCTTTTCTTCCATACAAATCTCAATCTCCTTTGGTATAAGACGCACCATTCTTTCCAGATGTTTCAACATAAATGCTACAGCTGCGTATTATACAGGAGAATTACCGTATTTGACGGCATATAAGAGGCACGGGCATATATATATTTACCAAACCCCTCTTTTCTTCCATACAAATCTCAATCTCCTTTGGTATAAAAAAGTAAAGTCGTCGGGCTGGCCTAAAGTCGGTATCAGCCCATCAGCCAGCCAGCGATGAAGTCTATCCCTATTTCACTAGCGCTAGACCAAGGAGATTGTTTTTTGCGTCTGAGGTGCAGCGCCACACCTACCATCAGCTCCTTACCTTATCGCACAGACCCCTGTGCTACTCATACGCTGAGTTGGTGAGGGCCGGTATCGAACTAGGAACCTTGTGATTTCTAGCCCGCACTCTACCGACTGAGCTCACCCGAAGACGCAGCATTTTTCCTGATGTTTCAACACAAATGCTACAGCTGCGTATTATACAGGAGAATTACCGTATTCGACGGCATATCAGACGCACGGGCATATATATATTTACCAAACCCCTCCGCTCGAGCAGGATGCGATACAAAGTCAATTTCTTAAGCGGAGTTTAACAGTTGTCCTTCTCCTAGACTGGATACCTAGCCATTGTTAAAGAGCCTAGTCTGCCCTGCTATTTACCCATAGCTAGAGGGAGAATTGGATTCATACTTTTCTCAAGGGTATTCGCTAGACCAAGGAGATTATTTTAGCGTCTGAGGTGAGGCGGCACACCTACCATCAGCTTCTAACTTTACCGCACAGATCCCTGTGCTACAGATACTTGAGTTGGCGAGAGCCGGTATCGAACCAGGAACCTTGTGATTCCTAGTCCAACGCTCTAGCGACTGAGCTGCATCAAATTATCTATAGATAAACTGTATGCAATTCTTTACATGTTATCTTGGGGTACCTGTACCACAAAAATGTCACTGAGTGAGAGAATGGTAGGATGTGGCACAAGTTCGCAAGTATGGGGGCATTGAACTCGCTATTTAGTAGCAATAAATCTAAGGGACTAGCTTACAAACCATTATACAGTCGGTAGCGTGTTCGGCTAGGAATCACAAGGTTCTTGGTTCGATACCGGCTCTCGACAACTCAGTGTATGAGTAGCACAGAGATCTGTTCGATAAAGTGAGGATCTGATGGTTGGTGTAGCGCTCCACCTCAGATGTTAAAATAATATCCTTGGTCTAGCGCTAATGAAAAGGGGGATAGACTCGCTGTCTGGCTGATACCGACATTAGGCCGCCCCGACGACTTGAATTTTTTTTACTTATATCAGTCAGACAGCGTGGGTTTGGTTTGGTTTGTTTAACGGCATATCAACCTCAGTGGGTCACTTAATGCTGAAAAAGTTTTAAATAAATTAATTCTTAATGGTTACTCATTTTTTTTATGAGCTCATGTTTTCCTATTTAACCAATAGATCGGACCTTGACAGGTATTACCACTCCGGGTCATGGTGGACATGTGAGCAATGGTGATGAAGAGTGCTCCACATACTCCAAATCTCCAGAACTGGAATCTCATCATCAGATAGAGTTTAACGTCATTCACAGGATATGAAGACCATCAGCCACCGGCTTCTAGCACACATATGATAAAAAAGGTTGGGGCTTTCCATAAGGGCATAAGGTTTGGGCAATCATATAGGTGCTAGGGCATGATGTGACCAGCCGATTGATCGCAGCGGACCTACCCGATCTCCCATTTAGCCTAAGAAATGGTACAAGTGGAGTGTTGCATGTCATGAATTGCTCATCCACCAGGATTCCGTCCTTAAAGACAGCACTAGACAAGGGAGATTATTTTTGCGTCTTAGGTGAGCGCCACACCTACAACCAGCTCCTCACTTTACCGCATAGATCTAATCTAAGTTGTCGAAGGCCGGTATCCTTTCTTTGGTGAATCCACAATCACAGGATTTCTAGAAGTGAAACCTCACCATCAGATTATGTTTCGTATCATAGCCAGTTGATATATAGTCGATGTCTTTAAGACATTAATGCAAAAGTAATTTAGTTAAGTTTGAACTTGATTTTAAGTTGTTTATCTAATGCCAAAGCAATCCTTGCAGAAGAACAGTAGTGGTTATAGGGACCGTGGTTGTTTGGTGAGTGTGTAGTTGAAGAGATCCGAGTTATGGGTCCCCACAATGTATATGTATAAGACTACGGAAATGAAGTTTCCATAGAAAACAAAATTGATTAAAGAAACAAACTTTATATACAATAATTTACAATTGGTATATTCAATTATTCTTTCAGTGGTGTTGTAGTCTGTATGTGTCTGTACGTAGATGTGTGTGTGACAAGTGTGACATGTATTGTTTATATTTGTGCGATTGGTTGTGTCAACATTGTAACAGTTTTGTCTGTGATTGAAAATTGTGATCGAAATTTGTTGTTGTTGAGCGAGTAGAGAAATTTGGAAACGAAAACACGAGACCAACCTGATATATCATTTTGTGTCTTCGGGCAGCGACTTCTGCCCATTGTGTCAATGCTGGGGGAGAACTTTCGCTCCTACTGTCGATTTAGAGGGCATTCGCCCCAACTCTGTCTTTCAACTAAATGGGTCTTTTTATAATTCTATTTGTAATTGTCTACTGTCCGTCTCTCAGCTAAAAGGGTATTTTTATAATTTTTTTTTGTCATTGTCTATTGTGATCATTAAGCTAAAATATTCATCAAATATCAGGTGATTTGCAATGATGCAATATCGAATGATTTTGGTATCTGTGGAATTCTGGTGACATAAATTATCCCATGGAATTTAAACCATTGTTTCTATTGTTTCTAAAATATTTCTAAACTAATATTCATTCGATTCTCTTTTGTTTACCTAATTCTAAACTCATGACATACCATTGTAAAACTAGTTATTTAAGAAAACTTAATTATTTTAATTTGGTCAATTCTACATACCGTAAAAATATAGGGGCCAATCCCTATATGGTATTATTTAACCAATAGATAGGTGGATGCCAAGAGTGTTAATCAGAAATGAAACGTTAGAGCGCAACTGGGGTTTGAACTCGCTTCCTATGATGTCGCAGACCAGCACGTTAGTCGCTACGTTTGCTACTATTCCATGGGAACTTCTCAGCTGCCATTTTTTGTACAATAAAGAAAAAAAACTCACGCATATATATATATATATATATATATATATATATATATTAAATATGTTAAGCAATTTTCTGTCTGCATGTCTTGTCCTTTGTTTTTTCATATTGCCGGATTATTTTTGCAATATATGGCGAGAATTGGCTGATGTATTCGCCATATGTCATAGACCGAGTACTTTCTGCCCTATCGTGGGCCATCTTCAAGGTATTTTGAAACCGTACAACAATGGGCTATTCCATTTACCCTTTATATAGGTTGTGTTTATTATTGTTGTTGTTATTATTATTAGTTTTATTATTATTATTGTCATTATTATTATTATTACTTTTGCTATTATAATTTTATAATAATTATAGGCATTTTAGAATGTTGGTGCTATTATCAAAGTTTATTTTGTTTAGTTTTGGATTTTGGTGTCTAATATGCAGTGCTTCTAAGATTTTTAATCGTTGTTTACATGATTGTGTTTCTATAATGGTAGTGTTATCGTTAAGTATTTTCCGGAATTTATTATTGGGACAAGAGTGTGTTTTTAGATGTTGGGCTATTGAGCTATTGTCTGTAAGGTGCATTCTCGCCAGATATTACAAAAATAATCCGGCAATATGAAAAAACAAAGGACAAGACTTGCAGACAGAAAATGGCTGCATTATTTAACCATATACAAGAAAAAATGCAAATACACACACACACACACACACACACACACACACACATATATATATATATATATATATATATATATATATATATATATATATATATAACATATCTTTTAAATTATTTATGTGAAATGTCATGAATCTATTATTTTAAAAGTTAACTAGAATTTTTCTTTATTCTTTTTAAAGTTTTATATTTCGTAAATCATTCGGCTCATTATGAATAGAGAAGATTAACGTTTCTTGTTTGTTTGCTTGTTGATTTGTTGGTTGGTTGGGTTTACGGTATGTCAACCCTTGTTTGGTTATTTAATACTGAAACCAATCTTTTTATAGCCATAATTTTTAAAAAATCCCAACACTTCCACCACTGGATGCAACACAGGGTAATTCTTAAACGGATTACAGCTGGTTTTAATTCTGAGTTTTCTATAAGAAGAAGACACGGTGAACTAAATTCAAATCATGGACGAGCCTATCTGCATTTCCATAGCGCTAATACCCTTGGGAAAGGTATGCACTAAAATATGCTTCCTCCAGCTATGTGTAAATCGTAAGCAAGAATAGGCTCTTGAACCTTAGTATTGGAACCGGTCTTGGAGAAGGAAACATCTGAATACAAACTTGTTGAATTATGTTTAAATATTGGGCCCGTGTCCCATCCTGCTCGTGTCGAGGGGTTGGAATCAATGTATCCTATCTAATACAACATAATGCCTATTTGCATTTCACATGGCGCTGATACCCTTGGGAAACGTATGCATTAAAATATGCTTCCTCCAGGTATGTGTAACTCGTAGGCAAGACTAGGATCTTGAACCTTGGTATTGGAACCGGTCGTGAAGAAGGAAACCTCTGAATAAGGGGTTGGAATCAAGCTATCCTATCTAATACAACATAATGCAAATATTCTTCAAAAAGTTTTGAACCATACATGGGACCCTAACAGGTACTACCAATTCGGGTCAGAATGGACTTTGGAGTAATGGCAATGATTTCCAGAGTTGCAGCCTGTTACAATCTGTTTGGCTATCTTATAGGCCTTAAGTAAGAGCGCTTGTCCAGTGGAATTGGATCCTTGGTAGTCCTCTGATAATTAATCCTTTGGTTCTTCTGGTAAAGAGTCCTCAGTTCCTTCGTCAATGGTCGAAAGTTCATCCTCAATGATTGCAAGTGAACTGTGGCAAGTATCAGTGTTTAAGTAGTGAATCAGCCACGCTGGTTGTTGATTGGCCAGTGAGTAAATCACGTGACTTTGGCTAGTCTATAAATCCAGATGGGGAATTAGAGCACACTTTATATCAAAAATATTCCAACACAGCCTCTCCACAAGAAGCGTTTCAGTGTTATATCTAGGACACGTTTTTTTTTTGCGTGTAATATAATCAGAGTATTCTAAGTCTCATCGTCAGGGTGAAAGAAAACAAGAATTTGGTGGTTTGCATAAATTTCGGTAATCTGAACATAAGCTACATAAATGAGAAAATGATAGTGACCTCCCCTTGTTTTTCCACTTTGAGGAAGACGTGTTTTGTTTTGTAAAAACACGGATTTTTCGACAATTTGGTTATACCTATACTTTTCTAATATACATATTCTCGCAGAAATATTAACATCATTGTTCTTAAATGGATTTTAAAATGTTAACACCCTTATAGGATTACCTTTGATATATTTTCAAACAGTCTCCACATGTTCACCATCCCTGTCAACATATGCTTAGAATCTCCCACAGGTGATGTTAATACCTGTATAGTAGAAAAGTATAGATATACACAATTTGTCGAAAAATCCGTGTTTTTACAAAACAAAACGCACGGCTTCCTCAAAGTAAAAGAAACAAAGGGAGGTTACTCTAATTTATGTAGTTTATGTCCAGATTACCTACCCAATTTGTCGAAAAAATCGTGTTTTTACAAAACAAACGGTTTCCTCAAAGTGAAAAAAACAAGGGAAGGTTACTCTCATTTATGTAGCTTATGTTCAGATTAACTACCCAATTTGTAGAAAAATTCTTGTTTTTACAAAACAAAACACACGGCTTCCTCAAAGTGAAATAAACAAGGGGAGGTTACACTCATTTATGTAGCTAATGTTCAGATTACGAAATTTCTGTATGACATAAGCTTTTCTATTCATTTCTATTTTTTTATGAAGACAAATGTGCATTTTTCTTTGATAAGTAATTGTGACGATCCAAAGAAATGAGAAGAAAAACAATTTCAGAAGGAATTCAAGGGACAAACAAAAAAACCTCAAAAACAAACAACAACCTGAACACTGCTGCCCAAATCACAGCTTAAAAAATAGAAACCGAATCTTTGTAACAGCCGTTGAGTAGTTTTGGGAACTAATAACATCAAGGCGAAAATTGATATCACCCAAGAAAAATAGGTAATGTCGCCATGAGCCGCAAACAAACAAATGAAAAAAATAAAAAATAAAAAAAGAAGCAAGACAGTGATTCATATTTTAAGGGAATTCTAAAACTGGATCGCTAAGCAAAAGCAAAAAAACAACAAAAAAAACCCTGTCAAGTAGGAACAGTGATTTGGTGGAAATTCTAGACGAGCTGGTGTTGATAGACTACCTTGCAACCATCAGTCCAAATTAAAAACATTGCTGGTAAGTATTCAGCCTTTATAACGACTCTGGTTCTTTATGGCACTGTCGGCTGGGCTTAGCAGAGGCTGATTGTATTCCCTGAAGACGGGCAGGATCTGTCAAAATGAGTGTCCCGGATATGACGCTAAACTGCATCAGATGGTGCACTTTCTATATATTATTATTATTATTATTATTATTATTATTATTATTTATCCTTTTGAGTTTTTCACATCAGCGTCTGATGCGGATCTGAGTGATAGTCTTCTGAGTATTCTGGCAGATTGCAGGCACTGACTTGGGTTGTAAGGCCATTGGGTAGGAGATTAATGTACTATGCGAATGTATAGCATAATTTTGATCCACTCAAAAAATTAAATTTTGACCACACAACAAAATGGTATAGCATAAACCGAATATGTTCTTGAGAACGAAACGCATAAAATTCTCTGGACTTTGAAATAAAAACGGATCACCTATCCCAGCAAGAAGACCAGACCTAGTGTTGATAAACAAAAAAAAAAGAACTTGTCAACTGGTGGATTTTGCAGTTCCAGCAGATCACAGGGTAAAGCTAAAGGAAAATGAAACAATGGACAAATATCTGGACCTTGCCAGAGAACTGAAAAAGTTATGGAATATGAAAGTCAAAGTGATACCAATTGTAGTTGGTGCACTTGAAACAAGGTTTGGAAAGTCTGGACACCAGAGGAAGGATTAATACCATCCAGAACACTGCACTACTGCAATCTGCCAGAATACTCAGAAGAGTCCTGGAGACCTGGGGAGACTTGCTGTCACTCAGACTCCAGTGAAAGACCATCAGCTAATGCTGATGTGAAAACTGAATAATAATAATAATAATAATAATAATAATAATAAGAAGAAGAAGAAGAAGAAGAAGAAGAAGAACAAACAACAACAACAACAACAACAACAACAACTGGAAATCAGAAGACGGATTGAGACCATCCAGAAAACAGCATTGCTTAAATCAGCTATAATACTCAGAAGTGTCCCGGAGACCTGAAGAGACTTGTCAGTCAGAAAGGCAATCTATATATAACTGTGTGCAAACAAATGATTATATTTAAATAATTACTTGAAACTATATAAAAATTCGTAGGAGATAGGAATAGTTGTACCTGTTTGATCTCCATCTATGAGTCTAATAGACCTGTTTATATTCGAAACTTATAATTGTTAAGTATTGTTATTAGTTATTTGGAAACATAGAAATGGGTGCAAATAAATGACTATCATCAAATTAAAATAATAGCTAGAAACGATATATTTATTACTAGAAGCAGCAACCCAGCATCGCCAGGGTAAGGGGGGATTCTTTTTTGAAAAAGTTAGTCCCGCAGATCCATTATTACTGAATTGGGAGTTGGATCCTTGTAGGATTCACCATTATGGTGTTTTAGTGGTGACAGACAAGTTAGAGCTAAAGAAGTAAAACAAACACAGACTTAGAATAGGAATAGACATGTATTACTGACATACATAACAAATTGTTGCAAACTTTGGTTTGTCTGCGGGAATGTTATAGAATAATAGTCCACTTAGCTGAAATCCTGAGGTAGGTGAATTATCGGAGTCACTTACTATGGCTAATCTGGTCGTTCTGCTGGGTATAAGAGATGTCCTTTTTGTGGTCCGACTCCGGTGTTGGTCGATCAGAAAGAGAAAAGAATGTGCCTCTTTGGCTTTGCCGCCAAAGTATTCTGGCCCGTGATTGGTTGTGTAATGAGAGAGGAGACCTGCCCCGTGCAACACGGTGTGACGGAGAGGGTGGTGGTCGTGAAGACTTGCCGTATTCTCGAAGGAAGCGGGCTAGGCTTTGCCTGGCATGTAGGACTGACCTAGAGTCGAACCCGCTTCCTTCAAATGTGAGAGCTGTGGACGATCGGTGAAGTAGGAAATGACATAGTGGCCCGGATATGGGTGGTCGCGCCGTGCTGGCGAGTGTCGCACGTGCTGCACGGACAATTATGAGTGAGGATCCCGGATGTGGTGAAATTGGGGTGTATTTAAAGGACTTATTCTCACAGACTAGGCAGAACGACTTGCAGTAGTATTCTGTTGTCGAAACGAGCGGGACAAAGAAATAGTTTTGGATATTGGATTTTGGAGCGAGATAAACAGGATTTACATTTTTGCATTTCATCATGGTTGAGTTGGACTGTCGATTGGAGCCTTGAGTCAGACTTGACTGTGACCCCCCCCCCACACACACACACACTGATTAGAGGTTGGTTTGATAGTGAGGCTCGTAGACAAGGACGATAATCCCCACCTCATATTTCTTTACACTATTTAAGAAAAGACATTGCATAGATCCAGCTACTCTGAAAGGAAATGTTAATGTCTACTATTTAAAATATTAAATGCGAAAAAAAAAATCCATTCTGTTATCATTTAAATTTTATTTTTTAATCATCTACACAAATATAAATCAAATCTTCATTATATTTATTCAAAATCCAAGATCTGGTGATAGTGAATGTTTACTTACATTTACTTTGTCGTTAATTGTTTTATTTTTGTAGTTTCTTCCGGACACACCTAAAAAAACAACTGCCCTTTAGATTTGTATAGATAGATTATAAGATATAAATACGTGAAATCATACAACTCTGTGGAAATCATTTGCATCCTCCCTCCAGTTATGGGTAAATAATAGAGTACACTGGGCTCTTTATACTTGGTATGGAAAGTGGTCTAGGAGAAGGACAACTCTGAATTCAAATCTGTTAAACTCCACTTAAAAATGAATTTATGTCGCATACTGTTCGTCTGGAGAGGTTAGGTGAATACGAAAAATTAAATTATTTGCACTCTTATTTTATGGAACCTGAGCCTATCGTGGATAAATTTGATGGGCAGAACTGAAGAATAATCAAAGTTCCAATTACCGTCGAATTGGGAAGACATGGCAACAAACGATTGTAACCCAATACAAACCCGAATATTTGCTAAGTCTACTGCAGAATGACAGGGTATTTATAAAACTCCACAATATCATTCAAATCAAGCAGCCAATCAGAACTCAGGGAATGGAATCACCCAAATCACCCAAATTCATGAATGGATCATTCTTGATTTCTATATATACCAATTGTCTTGGACACTGCTTCAGTTGTACTTAGTTAGCTGATGTTATTCAAAGCAACAGTAGACTAACTCAATTTGTTTTGCGCGGGAAGTTCGAAAAGACAAAGGAAAATTTGAACAAAGAGACTGGAAGGGGAAGAAAGAACTTCCGGTCAAAGGAACAAAAGGATGTGTGGGCGGCTGCCTTTACTTAAGGGGTCAGCAGTAGCAGTTAGAGAGTCAGATAGGAGACGGCGAACAGAGCACAAGGAGTCTGACCGTCGACACGGTCGAGCGCTGCTAGCGGGCAGTGGGGTTCAGCATCCTCTCACCTCACCACCCCAGCAGTAGAGTAGGAGTGGAAGTCATTGTCAACCCTCGGTCATTTCATCGTCCACTCACACGCACCACGAGAGAATGTAAAGAAATAAACTAAGGTTTGTTACAATGCCATGTGTTGAGTCTCTACGCCGACTACTAACCTACCGGCAGTATACCAGCAACGTATACGATCCAGAGTAGCGAAGAAGGGCTATGCAACAACTGACTTCAAATATAATCTACAGATAACAAGCTACCTCATCGATGATAACTCGTCGATTTACCATTACTGTTTTCCGACCTTTGCAGAATCTTCTCATTGGTTGAGGAGGTTGACGGGCGTCCTACTCACTCTTCATGTGTCATGATTGTTCGGATACTTTTAAGATTCTCTATCCACATACAAGTTTCTACGCGGAAGTACACTGAACAATTATTGTGCTAAATCATCCGGTGAATCTCAGCCTCTGACACTCCTTCCGACCCGATAAATTGGGTCACTCCCTCGGTGTGTACTGTTAGTGAAGCGTCCATGTTTATACTGTAAAGACAACAAGCAAATTATTGCAATCAGACTCAAACTTCGATCATGTGATAAAGCAGCGTACATATAACTGGTTACAAGTAGGAAGTGCGTGGTGTAATGGTTAAAGTCATAGGAAATGGACTCGTCGCCCCGAGTTCAAATCCTGGACGTGGTAATAGGTATTTCACTTACTGCTAATACCCTTGGGAAAGGTATGAATTCTACTCTCTCTCTCTCCAGCTATGGGTAAATAGTAGGGCAGGCTGGGCTCTTTAACCTTGGTTAGGCAACCGGTCTAGGAGAAGGAAAACTCTGAATTCAAACAACAGGTCACATGATCGAAGTTTGAGTGATTGCAATAATTTGTTTGTTGTCTTTACACTATAAAGATGGTCGCTCCACTGGCAGTACACACCGGGGAAGTGACCCAGTTTCCCTGGTCGGAAGGAGTGTCAGAGGCTGCGATTTACAGGATGCTTTTAGTACAATAATGTTATAGTGTACTTCCGCGTAGAAATTTGTATGAGGGTATAGAGAATCTTTAAAATATCCGAACAATCAGGACACATGAAAAGTGAGCAGGACGCCCGTCAACCTCCTCAACCAATGAGACGATTCAGCAAGATCGGAAAACAATAATGGTAAATCGACAAGTTATCATCGATAAGCTAGCTAGAGTTTGGTTCTGCCTATCAAATCTATCCACGATAGGTTGGGCTTCCATAAAACAAGAGTGCAAATAATGTAATATTTCGTATTACCCCAACCTCTCCAGACAAACAGTATGCGACATTATATGCTTTATTTGGTTTATTGTCCTCATCTAAATTGTTATCTGTACAACGCTTCGGCCGATGTGCTCTCCGGCCTTCTTCAGGTATTTAAACTCCGCTTAAGAAATTGACCTTGTGTCGCATCCTGCTCGTGCGGAGGGATTGGTAAATACATATAGCAGGTTGAAAATTTTTGAGGGCAGAGGAAATGTGATTTCTAATGATCACACACTTCCACGTCAAAAAAAATAAAGGTTTACATCAAACTTCTAGGCAAGTGAGGTCTGCACACTCACTTGCCTGTCTTGAAAATCAGCCTCTGAAATAAATATTAAACGTGGCGAAAAAAAAAATGAGGAAATATGATGGGGGTACTATCGTTGATGGTATTGTGGTTTGTCGGGTATGGCAACTGGCGGATATGTCGAAGAATGAAATGTATTTTTTTTGGGGCGGGGGGTTAATGTTTAAGATCAGATAGGTTGCGCACAGGAGAGAGGAAACGATTGTAATAGATAGATAGATAGATAGATAGATAGATAGTGTGTGAGTAAGAGTTTTAGAGAGTTGAACTAGATAGATAGATAGATAGATAGATAATGAGTGAGTATGTGAGTGAGAGTTTTAGAAAGTTGAAATATATATATATATATATATATATATATATATATATATATATATATAGATAGATAGATAGATAGATAGATATAGATAGATAGATAGATAGATAATGAGTGAATGTATTAGTGAGAGTTTGAGAGAGACAGAGAGAGAAGGAGAGAGATAGATAAATAAAGAGAGGGTGTGTGAGTGTTTGAAAGAGACAGATAGATAATGAGAGAGAGGGGGTAGAAAGAGAATGAGTGAGTGTATGAGTGAGAGTTTTAGAGAGAGATAAAGATAAATGTGGGTATGAGAGTTTGAGAGGGTTGAAAGAGACAGATAGATAATGAGAGAGAGGGAGAAGGAGAGAGAGATAGAGAGAAGGAGAGAGAATAAGTGTGTGTGTGTGTGCGAGTGAGTGAGAGATTGATAATATATATATATATATTATATATATATATATATAGATAGATAGATAGATAGATAGATGATTGAGAGAGAGAGAGTTGTGTGTGTGAGCGAGAGTTTGAGAGAGTTGAAAGAGATAGATAGATAGGTAGATAGATAAATAGATAGATAGATAGAGAATGAGTGAGTATGTCTAAGAGTTTGAGAGAGAGACAGAGATAGATGGATAGAGAGAAAGAGAGAGAGAGAGAGAGAGAGAGATCGCTACATAGCTAGAGAGAGATAGGAGAAAGACAGTTTGCGTGTATGTGTGTGTGTGTGTGTGTGTGTGTGTGTGTGTTAGAGAGAGAGACTTAGAGAGAGAGAGAGAGAGAGAGAGAGAGAGAAGAGAGTTTGAGAGAGTTGAAAGAGATAGATAGGTAGATAGATAAAGAATGAGTGAGTGTGTGAGAGTGATATATATATATATATATATATATATATATATATATATATGGAGAGAGAGAGAGAGAGAGAGAGAGAGAAAAGAGAGAGAGAGCTAGAGAGATATAGGAAAGAAAGAAAGACAGTGTTTGTGTGTATGGGTGAGTTTGTGTAAATGAGAGAGAGAGAGTGTGAGAGAGAGAGAGGGTGAGAGAGAGAGAGAGAGTGAGAACAGACAGACAGTGAGGAAAAGATAGATAGATAGATAGATAGAAGAGAGAGAGAGAGAGAGAGAAGAGAGAGAGGGAGTTTGAGAGAGTTGAAAGAGATAGATAGGTAGATAGATAAAGAATGAGCGGGTGTTTGAGAGTGATATATATATATATGTATATATATATATTATATATATATATATAGAGAGAGAGAGAGAGAGAGAGAGCTAGAGAGATATAGGAAAGAAAGAAAGACAGTTGTTTGTGTGTGTATGGGTGATTTGCGTAAATGAGAGAGAGAGAGAGAGAGAGAGAGAGAGAGAGAGAGAGAGACAGACAGAGACATACTGAGAGAGAGAGAGACAGAGAGAGAGAGAGAGAGAGAGAGAGAGAGAGAGAGAGATCTCTTAACGTCTTAGGCTGAGACAGCAAGCAATGAGATGTCTAGTGGGGTAGATTATAGGTTGGAAAACGGGTAGTCATTATGGTAAGGGTTTGGTTGCGTCCTTCGGTGTTGGGTTTGAGCATTGTATAATCTGAAAAGACCTTAATCAGACCTTAGCCGTAAACCAACACCCGGCAGGATATTTCGCTCATTTTCTTTTTCTTTAATTTGCTTTTTTTTCGTCAACTCATCAACTTCTGCTTCTGAAAGAACTTTCATTTATTTTTCCCTCACATCTGCATTTGTTGCTTATTTAAAAAAACAAACTTTCTTTTCTTCTTCCTTTGCGCGTTTTGCTTTTTAATAGCTTTTCAAACCTTGCCTTTTTCTTTTCCTTTATTATTATTATTATTATTATTATTATTATTATTATTCACATCAGCATCAGCTGATGGTATTTCACTGGAGTCTGAGTGACAAGTCTCCTCGGGTCCCCAGGACTCTTCTGAGTATTTTAGCAGATTACAGCAGTACAGTAGTCTGGATGGTCTCAATTCTTCCTCTGATTTCCAGATTTTCCAATCTTTTTAAAAAATCTTTTATTATTATTATTATTATTATTATTATTATTATTATTATTTACTCCTTTTGAGTTTTCACATCAGTGTCTACTGATGGTCTTTCACTGGAGTCGGAGTGACAAGTCTCCTCAGGTCTCCAAGACTCTTCTGAGTATTTGGGCAGATTGTAGCAGTGCAGTGTTCTGAATGGTTTCAATCCTTCCTCTGATATCCAAACTTTCCAAACCCTTTTCTAATCCTTTTGGGACTGTTCCAAGTGCACCAACTACAATCGGTATTATTATTATTATTATTATTATTATTATTATTATTATTATTATTATTATTATTACTTTACTCCTTTTGAGTTTTTACATCAGCGTTAGCTGATGATCTTTCAATGGAGGCTGAGTGACAGCAAGTCTCCTTAGGTCTCCAGGACTCTTCTGGGTATTCTGGCAGATTGCAGCAGTGCAGTATTCTGGATGGTCACAATTTTTCCTAATGTCCAGATTTTCCAATCCCTTTGGGACAGTTCCACGTGCACCAACTACAATTGGTATCACTTTTACTTTCATATTCCATAACTTTTTTAGTTCTCTGGCAAGGTCCAGATATTTGTCCATTTTTTCATTTTCCTTTAGTTTCACCCTGTGATCTGCTGGAACTGCAAAATCTACCAGTTGGCAAGTTCTTTCTTTTTTGTTAATCAACACTAGGTCTGGTCTTTTGCTGGGATAAGGTGATCCGTTTTTATTTCTAAGTCCCAGAGAATTTTATGCGTTTCTTTCTCAAGA
>CM042172.1:66832901-66850401 GCA_023376005.1 Doryteuthis pealeii | reverse complement strand
CCTAAGAAAGAGAGGGGGGCGCTTCTCAGTAAAAAGGGAAATGATATATATATATATATAATATATATATATAGAGAGAGAGAGAGAGGAGGGAGATAGATAGATAGAGAGAGAGAGAGAGAGGAGAGAGAGAGAGAGAGAGAGAGAGAGAGAGAGGAGAGAGATAGAGAAGTTTAGACGGAGAAGAACTGTTCCTAAGAAAGTAAGGGGGTACTAAGAATATAATATAGGAATATAAGAGAGGGAGAGACAGGTAGCGTGAGAGATACAGAATGAGAAAAGAGAGAGAGAGAGAGAGAGAGAGAGAGAGAGAGAGAGAGAGAGAGAGAGAGAGAGAGAAGAGAGAGGAGAATAAAAACAGATAATGCGGCAAATTGACAAATACCTTCAGAAGAAGAAACGCTTATCTTGAAATAATATTAGCACAAGAGAGACGAATGAACTTAACACTGGAAAGCTGTTGAAATACCGAAAGAAAGAAAAGAAAGAATATTCAAAAAATGTAAGGAATTAAATAGTTGGATTAATGTTTTGTTTTTTTTTTCAAATAATGAAATGGTTACGATTTTTTCAAAATATTACCACTCTCCAAAAATATGTAAAGTTCCCAAGAAACTCGAAAAGAGAGCGGGAAAATTGGAGATTAGAGCCAGAATTGAGAATATTCAGACCTGTTAACATTTGGTAAAAACTTATAAGAATCACATAGATCCATGGAGATTTGGTATCAGTCAAACCTCATTCGAAACCGCCAATTAAAAATAGTCTAAAAAAAACTCCTTAAAGACGGTCCCCAAATGCATGGAAAAAAGATCTCTGAACTGGTGATCAGAAAAAGAAACGAAATCATCCAGATCACAACAGTGTTATGATCAGCTAGAATACTTGGAAGATTCATGAAGATTTGGGAATACTCGCTGACTTTAGTGAAAAAGAACAAGTTAAAACTGGCGAGATAAAAAAAAATACTCAGACCTTGTCAAAGAATTGGAAAAACTGTGCAACGTGAGGGTAAAGGACAGGTGATATTGCTTGTGTGAAAAAATCGCATTTCCAGCAGATCACAGGGTGAAATGAAAAAATGGACAAATACCTGGACCTTGCCAGAGAACTGAAAAAGTTATGGAATATGAAAGTCAAAGTTATACCAATTGTAGTTAGTGCACTTGGAACGGTCCCAAAGGAATTGGAAAAAGGATTGGGAAATCTGGACATCAGAGGAAAGAGTGAGACCATCCTGAATACTGCACTGCTGCAATCTGTTAGAAGCTATTAAAAGAATTATGAAAAAAAAAGAAGCTGACTTGGTAATAATGATGGCACTAAAATACCACACGGGCATGATAAGTAAAAAATGTTAATGCGATAGAGAGAGAGAGAGAGAGAGAGACAGAGAGACAGAGAGACAGAGACAGAGACAGAGACAGAGAGAGAGAGAGAGTTCGCGTGTGAGAAAGAGAGAGAATATAAACAGATAATGCGGCAAATTGACAACTACCTTCAGAAGAAGAAACGCTTATCTTGGAATAATATTAGCATAAGAGAGACGAATGAACTTAACACTGGAAAGCTGTTGAAATACCGAAAAAAGAAAAGAAAGAATATTCAAAAAATGTAAGCAATTGAATAGTTGGATTCATTTTTTTTTTTCAAATAATAAAATGGTTACGAATTTTTTCAAAATATTACCACTCTCCAAAAATATGTAGAGTTCCCAAGAACCTGGAATAGAAAGCGGGCAAATTGGAGATCAAAGCCAGAATTGAGAATATTCAGACCTGTTAAACTTTGCCAAACACTTAGAAGAATCACATAGATCACATTAATGCCACGGGCATTTGCCTGTGTCTGTTAATGAAATTAACAGCGTCGATCTCAGGGGCTATCCCCCAGGCAACACCTGTCCCCTCGATTTAAAGGGACATGTCTGGGTTTATTGCCCAGCGCCTGAGACCCCCCCCCTTGAGGGGAATGCCGAAAGGATCGAGGCAATTTTTGTTCTTGCCCACCCATGAGCTTCGGCTTGTGGGTGGGCCCACGTTAAAACGAGGCCTTGTGCCCAGCCCATACAAGTGGGGTATGAGGCAAATACCCATATAGATCTAGGGAGATTTGCTATCAGTCAAACCTCATTCGAAACCGCCAATTAGAAATAGTCTAAAAAAAAACTCGTAAAGACGGTCCCCAAACGCATGGAAAAACGATCTCGGAACTGATGATCAGAAGAAGAAAGGAAACCATTTAGATCACAGCAGTGTTATAATCAGCTATAAGATAAGATACTTGGAAGATTCATGAAAACTTGGGGATACTTGCTGACTTTAGTGAAAAATAATCAGTTAAAACTGTCGAGAAAATCTTGTCATAAAGGTATACAAATACCCAGACCTTGTCAAAGAATTGGAAAAAACTGTGCAACATGAGGATAAAGGAAAAGTGATATTGCTTGTGTGAAAAAATCACATGAAGAGAAACAATAATAATAATAATAATAATAATAATAATAATAATAATAATAATAATAATAATAATAATAATAAACCATATACTATGCGAATGTAGCAAACTAGCACAACGGGAGTACGAAAACTAGACACGACTGGGTTGGGAAGGTGATCCACTGGGAATTATGCACAAAATTAAATTTTGACCATACAACAAAATACATAAACCAAAATCTGCTCTTGAGAACGAAACGCATAAAATTCTCTGGGACTTTGAAATAAAAACGGATCACCTTATCCCAGCAAGGAGACTAGACCTAGTGTTGATTAACAAAAAGGAAAGAACTTGTCAACTGGTGGATTTTGCAGTTCCAGCAGATCACAGGGTGAAGCTAAAGGAAAATGAAAAAATGGACAAATACCTGGACTTTGCCAGAGAACTGAAAAAGTTATAGAATATGAAAGTCAAAGAGATACCAATTGTAGTTGATGCACTTGGAACGGTCCCAAAAGGATTAGAAAAGGCTTTGGAAAATCTGGAAATCAGAGGAAGGATTGATACCTTCCAGAACACTGCACTGCTGCAATCTGCCAGAATACTCAGAAGAGTCCTGGAGACCTAAGGAGACTTGCTGTCACTTAGATTCCAGTGAAAGACCATCAGCTAACGCTGATGTGAAAACTCAAACGGAGTGAAAATAACGAAAGATTGAAGGAATTGAATTTAAAGACGGGAGAAATTGGAAATTAGGAAGAATAAGAAACATTCAGAAAGCATCATTGTTAAGATCAGCTCGAATAATTAGAAGAGTCTTGGGACCTGAGGAGACTTTTGTCCCTAAGATTCCAGTTAAAGTCCATCAGTTTAATCGCAATGAGTCAGCTAATAATACTAATACTACTACTACTACTACGACTAATAATAATAATAATAATAATAATAATAATAAAAATAAAACTCGGAACGGTTCCAATAAACTTGCAAAAAAGACTGGGGGATCTGGAAATTAGAGGAAGAATTGAGACCATCCGGACCACTGCATTGCTGCAATCGGTCAGAATGCTCAGAAGAGTACTGGAGACCTGAGGAGACTTGCTGTCACCCATACTCCAGTAAAATACCATCAGCTAATGCTGATGTAAAAAACTGAAAAGGAGGGGGGAATAATAATAATAATAATAATAATAATAATAATAATAATAATAATAATAATAATAAGAAGAAGAAGAAGAAGAAGAAGAAGAATATGCTATTAATTAAACTGATTTGCAATTATTATGGCAATTATTTCTTCCTGGTATTTAATACTTTTTAACCAGTTATATTTTTTTCCTGTATTCCTATTTAATTTAAATATTGTTCACAGTTTTATCGTTTCAAGTATGCCTAGATAATACTAATAATTTTCAACCGGATCTATGAGAATCATAGATGAGATCTGATACGATCAATCAAGGTCATAGTGTAGCTGAGAGCCACGATAATGAAGGAATGACACTCCCCCAAATTGCAGAACTAGAACCTCTCAACCGGAAGCAATTTAGTCTCCAGCTCAGGACACTACACTGAAGAGTTGGCGTGTTTTAACTGCGCAGTAGAAAAGAAAAAAAAACAACTTTATCCCGGACAATCATGGCGACCAATGATATTGCAAGACAACGCCCATGTTCACTTTGCAAAGATGACGCACCCCGAACGATTATAGACCCGGGGTGGTGTGATCTTTCACATCCAGCCGCAGACTGTGTATTCTTTTGCCTTTCAAGTTGTATCTTGAGTAATGAAACGAAGCAAATATTCAGCTTGCTTCTATGTAAGATAGCCATCTTTTAAAAATAAAACCCCACCTCATAATATGTTGTTCAAAGGGCACCATGGAATTTCCTGTCAGGAAAGTGTCTGTGATTTACTCTTAATATCTATCTATTCTCTCTCAACCAACCCCCCCTCTCTCTCTCTCTCTCTCTCACTATCTATCTATCTATCTATCTATTTATATATATATATATATATATATATATATATATATATATATATATAGAGAGAGAGAGAGAGAGACAGACAGACAGACAGACAGACAGAGAGACAGACTGAATTTTAGGGAGCTATATTAAATCAACTTAGATTTATAAAGGCCCCAATTTTGGTCGAAATAAATTTATTATGGAATTACGGTGTTGAGTTCTTCCTTTCTTTCTATGATATATATATATATATATATATATATATATATATATATATATATATATAGTTCAATGAAGTAACAAATAAAATAAAATAAAAATAAAAGTTTTTGCTTTTATTTATTTATTCCGGAACGGTATTACAACCAGCCGTTTCTTGCTGAAAACATTCATCAGGTAAAACGAAACGGTTCCTTTGAATATATATATATATATATATATATATATATATATATATATATATATATATAGAGAGAGAGAGAGAGAGAGAGAGAGAGAGAGAGAGAAATGTGTGTTGAAATGAAAAATAAAGGAAAGAAAATGGTGAATGGATAAAATAGGATTTATTTTATTTCATTTTACTGATACGTGCTTCGGTCAGGAGTTTATCCATGCATACATGTATTCTATCTATTATTATTTTAAATAAGAAATGAAATGAAATAACAATAATAGAAAAAACTATAGAAATTGTGTATGTGTGTGTGTTTGTGCAATATTGTAAAAATTGAAAAAAACACAAGTTTCATAAACGAATAATGTTTATTAGGCCTAATAATGCAGTGTTTCGGTCTGTTTAGATAGACCTTCATCACAGTTTTCGTTGGTTTCAGGAAAAAAATAAATCATTACTGAAAAAAGAGGCTCGGAGACTTTTTGTTTTCAGTGATAATTCATTTCCTCTTCATACCAACGAAAACCCTGATGAAGGTCTATCTAAACAGACCGAAACACTCCAGAGTAGGCATAAAAAAACATTATTCGTTCATGAAACTTGTCTTTTTTCAATTTTTACAATATTACATACTATTGGTTTCACTTACATTTTTTATTCATATATATATATATATATATATATATATATATAATATATATATATATATATATGTGTGTGTGTGTGTGTGTGTGTGTGTGTGGACTGACCATGTATATATTTTCCAGTGTCAGATATATGTTATTCTGTGTGCATCCAGCTATCTCTATCTCTGTTTGTCTGTCTCTTTTTCCTTCTCCCAACACACATACACTTACACACTCACACACATGTACACAGGCACACATGGAGGCGCGTGGTCTAATGGTTAGATTAATAGGAAATGGACTCGTCAACCCGATTTCAATTCCTGGACGAAGCTGTTTGAATTTCACATAGCGCTAATACCCTTGGAAAAGGTATGAATTCTCCCTCCAGCTATGGGTAAATAGCAGGGCAGACTGGGCTCTTTAACATTGATTAGGTAACCAGCCTAGTAGAAGGAAAACTCTGAAGTCAAACCTGTTAAACTCCGCTTAACAAATTGACCTTGTGTGTCACATCCTGCTCGTGCGGAGGGGTTTGTTAAATATATACAGACACACAGAAAAGCATATATATATATATATATATATATATATATATATATATATATATATATATATATATACATATATATATGTATATGTGTGTGTGGGAGTAAATATGGAAATAAAGCCGGCTATATTAAGAAATTTGAATAAATAAGTGTTCCCAAAATAGGATGAATTTATTTATCGACATTTAAAGGTTTCGGTTTCATTAAACCTTCAACAGGATGTATTATGGGGTGAAGAAATTGATGGATGTTTTATAGATGACAGGAGATAAAAAATCTTTATAAAAAATTTTTTGCTGTTTTTTCAAATTTCTTAATATATATATATATATATATATATATATATATATATATATGATGCTCTTTTTAAGTGATCTATATATGTGTGAATTTCATATTTAGTGGGAGTATAAGATGGGAATGTTCTTATAATAAGTTGGAAGGTTCAAAGTATCCTTCCAACGTGGGTACATATGCGTACATAAATTAGTCCGACAAAGAAGTTATATATAATAACAAACATAGAATTTATTTTGTGAGCACGTGGAGAAATACATACATGACAGGCATACAAATACTCATGACAAGGTACAAGATAGATATACAGAACATATATATATATATATAAGTTGTATTGTTTCTATCTATCTATCTGTTTATCTATCTATCTATCCCTACGTCAAAATTATATGCAGGCATGTTCTTACTATAAATAGGCTGGACATCAATCGCTTTGTTATTTGTGTATGTGTACACGTTCTTCCTATTTTCACCAGACCGTTCGTGAATGCGGTACATGCGTGTATGGGTATCTCTGTTGCTGTTGCCGGGAAGAAAGATGCTTGCGTGAGGGAATATTGAGAGAGACAATTTATATGTGTTTATGCATTTGGCTTTTTGCTAGCACTCGTTAGTGGGTCTCTGCGGTTCCCTCTGTGAGCATCTATGTGTGTATTTGTATTTGTATGTGTATGTGTGCGTGAGATTAAATAGCTGGAAGTGTACGCACACATCGGCTTGAAGTAAGTAATTAAGAGACACATGAACGCATTTCAAACAGAAACGAATACACGAGCATCATGGCATATAAGCTCAGTATGAAAAAGGACAGTTTTGGGGAAATTACTGCGATATGCGCCTAGCAAGCTTTCTCGTTTTAACGTGTCATTAGGCATGTTCCCCACTTCCATGCTGCGTCCCGGGCATATGAGATGAATTAATACTCGGGTTGATTATGGTCCCAAATCTTTCCAGACGTTCATTAGTTTTATTACAGGAATATAGGAGGCGCGTTTTTTCCTTCTTTTTCGCCTCTATTTTGCAAAAATTACAGAATTTGGTTGGTCCAACGAAGGTCGTTGGTGAGCCATTTTGAAATGCTTCTCTTCATAGCATGTCGAGGGCAAGGGGATTAATAGTGGCGCTTAACTCTTCAACTCTCATGTGACAGGTGGTGTTGGGTTACATGGTAATCCCTAATATAACTAAACTACATTCTTTTCAAACAGGATGACATGCCATATCTGCATCTTCTGAGTATCTCCCTCTTTCCCTCACTCTTCTCTCTCCTCTCTCTCTATCTCCCCTCCCCCCTCTCGCGCTCTCTCTCTCTCTCTATATATATATATATATGTATGTATATATATATATATATATATTTTGTATATGTATAAGTATTAACTTACCGGTGGGTATATTATTATAATGGAGATTGAGTGTTTTTCTGTCTGTAACCGAAACTATATTACTACTCAAGTCACAATTCCCTTTGTTATTGAACATCACAATCTCAATGATTTTATTTTTATTTAAATCTCAATTATTAATAAAATTGTTTTACATTATTAATGCTGTTGCCCATATCCACATATTAAAAACATGCAATTATATTTATATATTCAACAAAATAACGGTTTACAGTGTGAACGGGAAGGCTAATTTGCATATTGATATTTAAAATGTGGTTTTAATAAATATGTGTTTAGTACTATTGATTTCTAATTGTTTGGTTTTATTTTAATGAATATAAGCAAAAATTTCTTCAATAAATCTTAAATGAAAGCCATTAACAAGAAGAAATAACTGTAATTTTATTCTTTACTTCCTCTTTTAACTAAATACTTGAATTAAAAAAAAGGGGATATATTCCCTCAATAAGAGATCCAAATAATTTTACACTATTTATCGTTTAATTTGCTTGAAATTATATGATTTTGATATAGGAAGACGCCTCCTCTTCAGAAGTGTTTGGGTGAACATTCACCCTTTATCAAGGTGTAAAGACTGTGTGGAGAAAAGTGAAATCCAGTAAAAAAAAAAACACCTCAACATACGTGTATCTTCATAATCCTTTAATTAAACGCAAAAATAATGATAAATTTTACATTAAAATAAAAGCAATAGTACGTAATGTCGGTATCTCGAAATTAAGGAAGCTTTGTTAATAGCTAGGTTACATCCTCCGATTAAGAGTAGACTAGAATTAAACACTGAATATGTCATTAATTAACATGGACATTACTTCAATACCTATCAAAAATGATTTTATCTGAATTTGAACTCAATTTAACTGTAAATCAAAATTTAACATGGATTATTAGTAAGAAAAAATAGAATGAAATTGATTTGAACAACTAAAGTCATGTCCCTTCCACGTGGCGCTCAAACACCCCACGTGACGCCATGTTTATAACGTCCATAAATAGGAACACACAATACAGCGTTTATAATGAAAACGTCTCTGAAGATGAAGATACTTCGTAATTAATAAAACCTTTGACAATTACTTCCGCATTGCAATAGCCTTCAAGAAATTAAATAAAATAGAAAATAAAATATTAATAAATAATATATATATATATATATAAGATTTTTGGATGTTTGTTTTTTAGAAGCAATGTTGAATAAATTATTATTTATATTTTTGCTTGAAGGCAATTATAAATGCATGTATCGTATAAAATTCGATAATTATAGAAAATAAACTTGACAAGTAAATCCCGCAAAGGCTGGCTCGCTATGCAGAACACCGTACAGACTATTTCGACTTTATTAAGTCTCTTCAGCGATGTATACTAACGACTCCCCTCCGACAGGAATCGAAACCGGGACTTCACAGGCATAGTCAGAGACCATATCCGTTCGGCCGCCGGTACATAGCGAACAATCCCTGCGAAATTAACCTTGTCAAGGAAACTATTACACGCCCCTGCCATAGTAGGCAAGTAGACGTTTATTTAGTAAACAAACCCGGCCGTTAGCTCTTCGGCGAAGTGAATAAGATTTTTGGATGTTTGTTTTTTAGAAGCAATGTTGAATAAATTATTATTTATATTTTTGCTTGAAGGCAATTATAAATGCATAATTTTATACGATACATGCATTTATAATTGCCTTCAAGCAAAAATATAAATAATAATAATAATATATATATATATATATATATATATATATATATATATATATCAAGTTGCGCATGACTTTCATGACCAAAGTCATGCCAAATTTCGAACGATTGCCGTGAGCGATTTCGGATGAGATACGTCACACAAATATCGAAAGAAAAATAACGGCTAAACAACGCCAAATCCTTTCACATCAAATTTTTTCTTACACTTACTGGATTTCACTTTTCTCCACACAGTCTTTACACCTTGATAAAGGGTAAACGTTTACCCAAAATATCGGAATAAATCGAACCAGGGACAGAATAACAACTGAATAGTGAAACTGTTTTTTTTTCTGTATTTTCTTTTTTTCACTCGTTCATTTCCATGCTTCATAATACCAAAAAACAACGTTCATGAAAAAAACTTTACACACAATCAACTTATATATATATATATATATATATATATATATATATATATACATATATATATAAGGGTTTTATAATTTGCTTGACGCATTGTGTATATATTGGTTTGGAGGTTGGTTTTGAAGGCTATCACCATGCAAGTGTAAAGAAAAATAAGGTAACAATGGTGTTGTTTGTTAACCTGTGATTTATTCTTGATATTTCGAGATAAAATCTCTTTTTCAGAAGAACATTGGAACTGAAGTAGTTGTCGTCTTGCTATGGAATTTTAAGTAAATGACATTTTTTGAAAAAAAAAATTCATTTACTTAAAAATGCCATAGCAAGACAACTACTTTAGTTCTGGAGATCTTCTGAAGAAGAGATTTTATCTCGAAATATTAAGAATAAATCACAGGTTAACAAACAACACCATTGTTACCTGATTTTTCTTTGCACTCGCATTGTGATAGCCTTCAAAACCAACCTCCAAACCATATATATATATATATATATATATATATATATATATATATATATTTAGGATCATCCACAGACACGTGTTTCGACTTATCAAGTCTCTTCAGTGTGGCTAGACATTTTGTAAGCTACCTACAGCCGGAATTGAAATCCGATCGGCTGGGTGTCAGTCCGGCACCTTAAACCATTAGGCTGTGTTCACTACCAGAATAGGAAGGGGATTTTAACTGTTTAAAACACACATCGCTTTTGTGTGTAAAGACTGTCACAGAGTGCTCCATTCCTTATATAGAAGAGATATAAATATATAAGCTCAATGGAGCTTGTACTTGTAAAATCTTGGAGAGCAGCGCGTTAAAGCAAATAGCGGTAAATACGTGCATGCGCGTGAGTGAGCGCTGTCGTACAATAGGAGTGATGTAACGGCAAAATAAATAAACGAAACGGAGGGAAAATAAAGAAGAAAAAAGAGAGAGAGAGAGAGAGAGAGAGAGAGAGAGAGAGAGAGAGAGAGAGAGAGAGAAATCAAGTGGCTTGCTGTAACGTTCCCAGCCGTGATCGCCTTTCTTATCTTCCATCTTTCGACACAAGATCGGACGTGGCTCCTCTCGTCCAAAACCGTTGAAGGGTTGATGGAGAGAGAGAGAGAGAGAGAGAGAGAGAGAGAGAGAGAGAGAGAGGGGGGGGGGAGAGGTGGCACAGATAAATAGCCAGAATGTCAATGGTGATAACATTTTAGCGGCTGGGCCGCCATTTTGAGACCGAATCGTTTGTTCTGCATTCTTTTGCGGTCGGTTTCTCTTATTGCTCTTTTGTTTATTTATTTTTTTTTATTTTTTTTTTTTTTTTTTATTTTTATGCCTTTTCATCATTTTTTACTTGCTGCCACACACACACACACACAAACACACGCACACAAAAACACGCACATATATATATATATATATATATATATATATGGAGGCGCATCGATTCGAGTTCAATTCCAAGACGAAGCTGTTGGCATTTCACATAGCGCTAATACCCTTGGAAAGGTATGAATCCATATATTCTCCCTCCAGCTATGGGTTAAATAGTAGGGCAGACTGGACCCTTCAGCCTTGGGTAGGTAACCAGTCTAGGAGAGGATAACTCTGAATTCAAAATTCCCTCCAGCTATGGGTTAAATAGTAGGGCAAACTGGGCCCTTCAGCCTTGGGTAGGTAACCAGTCTAGGAGAGGGATAACTCTGAATTCCTCCCTCCAGCTATGGGTTAAATAGTAGGGCAGACTGGGCCCTTCAGGCTTGGGTAGTTAACCAGTCTAGGAGAGGGATAACTCTGAATTCAAAATTCCTGAGGTCGGTCGTTGATTGGGTTTGTGGCAACCCTTGATGCATCAATTCTTTCCTATCGAATGTGCCAAAAAGTGTGGATGGTCCAATACAAGCCTTCACCACTATAAACAAATCACTGTGTGGATGTTCATTGTGTGTGTGAACCCTCATGCGTCGAAGATCGATGAGAGATTCCATAATATATATATATATATATATATATATATATATATATATATATATATATATGCGTGTGTGTATTATAGTGAAAAATTGAAAAAAATCAGGTTTATAAAATGAGTGATGTTTATTCAGTTAACGCTGCAGTGTTTCAATCTGTTTTGTAGATCTTCTACAGGGCTTTTGTTTTAAGTTTTATTTTAAGTCTTGTTTTTGTTTTCAAACAATCTAAGAACGCTAGTTTTTCATTCAGCATTTTTAGATGGAATGATCAACAACTCTCACGATGTCCTTATTATCTGTGATAAATTTATTTTCCTTAAAACAAAAGCCTTGAAGAAGATCTACTAAAAAGATTGAAACACTGAAGCGTTGTCTGAATAAACATCACTCATTTTATGAACCTCTGTTTTTTAAATTTTTCACTATATTTCATACTGTCGGATTCACTTCCATTTTCTCTTCATATATATATATATATATATATATATATATATATATATATATATTGCCTCCATCTTACCCCAACATTTGCTTGATTGAATCTCCCTTTTACCCATTTGATTTACATTGTGATTTTTAAACGATCTACAGGTCGTTACTTTTGACAAAGCACCGGTCGAAAGGGCCTTAAGTTTCCATTTTCTCTTTTCTCTTTCGAAAAATGAAAATTTTGCTGATCAATAGAGTATGTGGCTATTTTTCAAAATCTTATACAAGTTCAGCTGTACCAAAAATTATTTTATATTATATATATATATATATATATTATAATATATATATATATATATATATATATATATATATATATAGAGAGAGAGAGAGAGAGAGAGAGAGAATGAATGAGAAAAGTATTATATATATATATATATATATGTATGTATATATATATATATATATATATATATATAATATGATAGAGAATGAATGAGAAAAGTATTGGAATATAAAATTACTCAATGCTAAAACAGCAGAGCAGGTTTACAATAAAATAATATATTATATCATGGATATTAGTATCTCGTTACTAAAGTTTCATGCTTACTGCAATATTCAGATGAGAGTCAAAAGGTTGAGATTTATTTTAAATCCCACCATTTTTTAAAAATCTAACGCGATATCAATATCCATAATATAATATATTATTGGTTGCCAAACTGCTCTGCTATTTTAGCATTGAGCACCTTTATATACCAATACTTTTCCCAATCAATCTCTATTCCTTCTCCCCTCTCTCTCTATCTCACTCCCCCCCTCTCTCTCTCTCTCTCTCTCTATATATATATATATATATATATATATATATATATATATATATATATTAAATATTCCAAACTTAATGGTAAATCCTCTCGGTGAGAAAAAAACTGCAAATAGTTTGATTGTAAAAATATACTACCAAACATCAACCGGGGAGAAAAATTTATTTGGAAAATAAGAAAAGATAATCCAAAAAACCAAGATAATCGTACCAACAAAAATAATCTATTGGTACAATATTTTGGCCAAAAGAAAAAACAATTTATATGCATATGTATATATAAGATATATATATTCATATAAAACCGCCGGGAGACTGAAGCTAATAAGTAAAACGTGCTCAATACCTAAGTAGAGCAAATAATAAAGATACATCTAATGAGTCAGACGAACCTACTAAAAGTTTTGCTTTATGCTCTTCAGGGCTGAGATCTGACTAAAGAGACTGGGAGCAAACGCATTAAATATAGTACTTACCACCGTGAATCAAATAAATCATTTAAATTAGCATAAACTAAAACGACCAATAGAAAACAACAAAAACAAAGAACATATTAAGCGAAACTTTTACTAGGTTCGTCTGACTCATTAGATTTATCTTTATATATATATATATATATATATATATATATATATATATATATATATATATATATATATACAGGGTGTTCGGGATAAATTTGAGTCTCATAAGGAAAAAGAAAATGTGCTTGATAACTACAAAATTTAATGGATTGTAAAGAAATTCGAAAGGCACAGAAAGTACACTACTGTCAACAAGTTTCACTCAAAATAACCATCGTTTGCATCGATCATAGCCTCTATCCTGCTCCGGAACCTGGAGCAAGCTGATGTTTGTTTCCATGGAGGGTCTCAAAGACTACCTTAATTATGTCGATTAACTGGGCTTTTGTAGCACCGGCACTACGATATTCTCAACAGGGCCTCATACATAATAATCGATCTGAGTAACTCTAGCTTTCCAAAGGCCACTCGTCTACGTGACTCTGCCAGCCAATCTAACTACACTTCATTACAAAAATGATAGGCTATGCCTATTATTATGTAACATAAACTTCACATAGTTTATCACAAGAACACAGTATCGGACATTCAGCGATGATCTGACACACTAACAATCCTCTGCTTGCCTAGAACATCATCATAGGAAATATTGCTATATAAATGGGTTCATTACCAAAATGATAGGCTATGCCTATTTTAATGTAACATAAACTTCACCTAGTTTATCACAAGAACACATTATCGGGCACCCAGTGATTATCTGACACACTAACAATCCTCTGCTTGCCTAGAAAATCAGCATAGGAAATATTTCTATGTAAGTGGTTCATTACCAAAATGATAGGCTATGCCTATTTTATGTAAAATAAACTTCATATAGTTTATCACAAGAACACAGTATCGGACATTCAGCGATGATCTGACATACTAACAATCCTCTGCTTGCCTAGAAAATCATCATAGGAAATATTGCTATATAAGTGGGTTCATTACCAAAAATGATAGGCTATGCCTATTTTAATGTAACATAAATTTCACCTAGTTTATCACAAGAACACAGCATCGGACATCCAGGGATGATCTGACACACTAACAATCCTCTGCTTGCCTAGAAAATCAGCATAGGAAATATTTCTATGTAAGTGGGTTCATTACAAAAATGATAGGCTATGCCTATTTTATGTAACATAAACTTCACCTAGTTTATCACAAGAACACAGCATCGGACATCCAGCGATGATCTGACACACTAACAATCCTCTGCTTGCCTAGAAAATCAGCATAGGAAATATTGCTATATAAAATGGTTCGAATACGAACCTTTGGCGATTGTTGCGCCCGTATGATTATTCCACACATAAGGCAAGGTGCCTTTTAGTTGTTTTTAATAATCAAAAATATTTCTCGTTTCTCGCGGCTTGAATTAATACTTGGCTGGTTTTTCATGAGCAAAAACGACTACTTTCTTATTTACTGGGAATGCTGGTGGCAAATGATATGCCACAGTTTGTGCAGATCTTTTAAATTCTGCCCGAAAAACCCAAAAGGAAACCAAATGCATACAGGAAAATAAAAACAAAATATATTTATATTTATAAGCGAGTATTTTGTCATTCTGATATTTTCCTTTTACATAAATCAGCTTGATTTTTTTTTATAAATTTGAAGAACCGAAATAAATTTAGCTCCAAGGTTTTTAAATGGGAGTGCCAATCTAGAAAATACTACGACTGCTTTCAGGTTGGCAACCCTAATTGATATTCAGCATTTGAAAACATGCATAAATTTTTAGACTCTCTGAATATGTATTCTTGTATTCTGAAAAAAATTAATGAATGGAACGTTATTTGTTTTCCCAGAATACAAGGTGTGTCAAAAAGTACCAAAAAAATCTCGATACTTTTTTGAGACACCTAGTATATAATATATTTATATGTAATGCATATATGAATGTTAAATATATTCAAAAATAACTTACATAGTATATTTATCTATGTTTATATCTAATACATATTCATATGAATATTTCATATATATCTAAAACATCTTATTTAAAATTTTATGGCTAACATATATTCATATAAAAATCATTTATATTTAAAAGTATTGTATTTTAAGACAGGTTTATAGTATTGTTTAAAATAAAAATTAAGCTTCACGTATTTTAATAGCTTACATTATGATTAATTCTCAAAGCTGTCTAATATTATTTCTTATTTGGCAGGTTCTTAATTCAGAGTAAAATCAACATTTCTTTTCAGCCGAGTCAGCATAATTTTGTAAACAAAGATTGCAGGCATGTTCCTGACTAGTGAGTCCTATCTTATATATGAGATACTTGCACGTATGTCTCCAACGGACATAGCCATTGATCAAAACAAATAAATATCCACTCTACAGAATACTCGAATTTCCCAATCATAATCTTATATATATATATATATATATATATATATATATATATATATATATATATATATATATATATATATATATATTATTATTATTATTATTATTATTATTATTATTACTAGCAAATATATGCACCCTCTGGGTGCAAGTTTTTAAGTTTTAATATAATAAAATATCATGTTAAATTAGAAAGGCTAATGAAACTGAATAAGAATTCAGATAAAAATATTTGGAACAGAGGGGGTATAATCGGAAAATAGAACAACTTTGAAACTAACTGTTCCACCATTTTCCCTTACTCCCGTCTTTCAGTGGTAAATTTCCCTAATTTAACCATTTAGTTAAAATAGGAAGAAAAGAATAAAATTACAGTTATTTCTTTATGTTAAAAAATTTCTGTTAATATTATCCCCGAGATTTTTTATCATATTTATTAAGATAAAACCAAACAATTAGAAATCAATAATACTAAGCATATATTTATTAAAATCAAATTTTTTAAGATCAATATGCAAATTAGCCTTCCCATTCACACTGTAAACCGCTATTTCGTTGAATATATAAATATAATTGCATGTTATTAGTATGTAGTATGTTATTGTTAACAGTCTTAATGATGTAAAACAATTTTACTAATAATTGAGGTTTAAATAAAAAATAAAATCATGGAGAATGTGATGTAAATAACAAAGGGAATTGTGACTTGTATAATAATATAGTTTCGGTTACAGACAGACAAACCCACAATCTCCATTATAATAAGATTATTATTATTATTTATATTTTGCTTGAAGGCAATTACAATGCGTATATCATATGAAATTCGATAATTATGGAAAATAATCATGACAAGCAAACCTCGGCAAGTAATTGTGCGGTGCGTAGAATATTGACAGGTAATTTCGCATGGAGTGTGCGGTGCGTATCGGTAGCCGAGCGGTAAAGTCTCTGACTCTGCCTGCTGGACTCCCGGTTTCGATTTCTGTCGGAGGGAAATCGTTAGTATACATCGCTGATGAGACTTAATAAAGTTGAAACAGTCTAAGAGACGATGTTCTACACACCGCATAATTGTCTAGCACGAGTAAGGGCCAGAGTGGTGGGTTGCATATCATGGACTGCTTATACACAAAGATTCCGTCCTTAAACATCACGGGTCGCCACCTACGGCCAACAGGTGACTCCCATTGGAGGAGTCTCACTCCTCTGCAGAGGTGCAGTCGGTGTATTCCTAAGTCCCAGCAGACAGGGCGGGATTCCTTGGCGGGTGCTCTACTGAGCTAAAACGAACGTCATTTCTGAGGAAAATTCCTTGCCATGCTAATATGGGTGGGTGGGGGCAATGAATATTGTTTGCTGGTTTTGCAATGCAAGTCGATTTCCATCAGAGCATCCATCAGATGGTCAATTTAATAACGGCTGTCATAAAAATTTGCTCTACTTTGTATTGAGCACTTTGTATTTGTTTTATCGCGGACTTAACCCCTGGATTCTGTACACCTCCAACGATCATATTCACCGGTAAGCCACCCTTTATCTCTCTCTCTCTCTC
>CM042172.1:66757901-66822901 GCA_023376005.1 Doryteuthis pealeii | reverse complement strand
TTCTTATTACCTTCCATATACCAACAAATGCCCTGAAGATGATCTAATTAATAGATCGAAACACTGCATCGTCGGCCAATAAACTCACCACTTAACTCGTTTAAACCTGTGTTTTTCAGTCTTTCTTAATATATATATATATATATATATATATATTATATATATATATATACCGAATTCTCAGCATGTGTTTTCCTTCTCCTAGACTGGTTACCTAGCCATGGTTAAAGAGTCCAGTCTGCCCTGCTATTTTCTCATAGCTAGAGGGAGAATTGGATTCTTTTTTATCAGAACATTCTTAAAAACCGAGAAAAAATGGAAAATATATTCTGGGTGCTCCTAAGGAAAATAAGGACGAGCTTATAAGCGACGTTCTCTTGTGGAACCTTACACATAAACACACTATTTTGGGCCAACCACTTACATTAATAAGCTATGTTCGGACACTGGATACTAGATAGACGACCTATTAAGAGCAATTGCCAATAGAAACATATGGTGTGAGATTTAGCTCAGTCAGCAGAGTGTTCGGTTCGAGACCACAAGGTTCCTGGTTCGATACCGGCCCTCGCTAACTCAGCGTCTGAGAAGCACAAATATGTAATACAAGTAACACTATGTATGCATTTACACGACATACCAGCCACTCAAAGGATGTGACACAATGTACATTTTGTATTTGATTTAAATTGTTTTGAATACCGAGTTCTTCTCCTAGACTGGGTGCCTAACCAAAGATAATGATCCGGTTAGCTCAGTCGGCAGAGTGTTCAGCTAGAAACCACAAGGTTCCTAGTTCGATACCGGCCCTCGCCAACTCAGCGTATGAGTAGCATGGGGATCTGTACTGTAAAGTAAGGAGTTGATGGTAGGTGTGGTGTTCCACCTCAAGCGCAAAAAACAATCTCCTTAGTCTAGCGCTAGTGAAAAAGGGATTGACTCCCTCGCTGATTGGCTGATACCGACTTTATACCCCTGACGATTGTGATGATGCTGATGAGAATGTGCAGAATTCTTTTCGAGGAATAAAACCTGGAGACTTGGATGAGAATGAAGGTAAGTAAACATACTTGAGAAATTAAGGCGCCCGTGGTGTAATGGTTATCGGTAACCTGAGTTCTAATCCTGGACAAGGCTTATTGCATTTCACATGACGCTAAGACATTTGTGAAATGTATGAATCCAACTATTCTCCAAATTAATTTCCTGTTGCATAATCTATGCGGTTGCATAAGATTATTGTCAGTCCCCTGTATTTCTGAAGAGATGGCCATTTCATGTCACGGGCGGTACTTTCCATGGAATATTACAGAAAGCCCGCGAAATACGTGAAGTCACGTGGGACCTGTTTGGGTCTCAGTTCCAGCTTGGACGTCAGGCAGAGAAGGCATATCTGCCTTAGCCGGAGCTCACTTGCACACGCGCGCTGTATTTAGTAAGAGGAACATGTTTAGTTAAGTAAATAAAAGTTTAAATAAATAATATGGTTTTGTGGTTGATGAATGTCTTGGCAACAAGACTGACCTAGAAGAAGAAATGAATCAAGGACGACCAACCGGCAAGAACAGAGAAATAGAAGTCATAGAGAAAGAATAGAAACGACTAGAGATCACCAATGGCCAGATAAGTAAGTTATGTATCTCTTTATCTACCTGTGTCTATCTCTCCCCCTCTCTCCAGTAAAAGAACACTTGTATATGTACCCAACATGGGTATATGTGTATGAGTAATTAACATCCTTTGTATTAATAAATTAAGAGAAATGATTTTCAATAATAATAAGTGTATTACTAAATTGGTAGACGTAATTTTCATTAAATCCATATTTTTTTAATAGAGACACGTGGTTAACCCTTAGCCGCCGTCTCCTAGCACCGTATTCGAAAAGGTTTGGATGTTTACGATAAAAGCAATTTAAGAAATACGTTCAGGACAATCATACTGCTGTTGGAGCTTGAAGTTGATTGACCGGTTGGGTCACTGCCGCCAGTCCTTCTAGCCCAAATAAGGGTCAAGCTGGAGTGTTACATGTCCCGCGACTCTATAGTACCCAGGGTACGGACCACTCAGACACGACAATTTTATCGTCAGGAATTACGAGTCACCAACCAAGAGCAACATGTGGCTTCATTAGAGGGAGTCCTACCCCACTGCAGTGGTGTCTACAGACCTAGACGACTGGGTGGTTCATCAAATAGACAGCATATTTTTGAAAAATACAATTAAAATGTAATTCACTTTTCAAAATAAATTTTCCGATTTAAGTTTTGTTCTGAAATGCGCAGAGTTGGCGAACACCGGTATTGAACCTGGAAATGTCGCAATCAGGCTCAAAATTTAATCACAATTTCGCAAATCGTTGTTAGTGAGTTCGATTCTCACTGTGCACTCCATAATTTGGCCTTGTGCCACGTCTAAGCAAGGCTTAGTAAATAAGTATATAGTCCAAATATTCCAACAGAAACCAGCTTCTAAATTATTCTAGTAATATATTTAGCGTCCGAAACTAAAAGTTTAACGTTGACTTTTGTAGTATCCCGAGCTGAATCGCAAGGAGATCTTATGCAATTAACTGGAGAGAAATGAAATGAACGAAAAGAAAGAAAAAGAAAGCAAACAGTCCTCTAATCTAGATACAAGTTTTCGAATGAAATGAGGAAAAGTTGCTGTACACAGAAGTATATATTGAATATTAATTCCTTCAAGTCATTCATTTTATATATAGAGTTATTATTTTTTATTGATTACAGTTATCTGAAATTTGTATTTAGATATTTCCTAATCTCATACGAATATCGATATTTTTATTGTAAATCTGTGTAACTCAATTTATAGGTAATGATTCTCAACAAAAATGAGATTATTTTGCTGAATTTTTACTGATCAAGACAGTAAAAATGGTTTTCTACGTATTCTGAAAGATTTCGCGAGCTGGTAGTCGTATTCTTCTATAATATATACAAAAGTATTGTTTTATACTCTCTCACTCTCTCACTCTCTCTTTCTCCTCTCTCCCCCTCTCTCTCTCTCCTCTCTCTCCCACTCTCTCTGTTTCTCTGTCTCTCTGACACACACAAGTGCAAACACACACACACACATATACACTCACACACACACACACATATATATATATACATGTTTCTCCGCTTAAGAAATTTACCATGTGTCATATCCTGCTCATGTAAAGGGGTTGGTAAATATATAAATATATATATATATGTATTTCGCATGCAGTAATAACGTCATCAAAATTCAACTATAAACGCCACTCAACTAACGGTAATGAATCTTTTTTCCACACATTTTTCTAATTCAACGCATACAAAACATCCATTATCTTTTATCCACATAAATCCTGGTTTTCTTCTCATTTTCACAGTCCTGAAGAAGGTTTCCATTGTAAACCGAAATGTTGGAGCATCCACTATGAATTTCCTTCCATCATAACATCCCGCATAACTAAATATTCTCCACACACACACACACACACACACACACACACACACACATATATATATATATATATATATATATATATATATTCAGAATATTCAACACACTAAGACAAAAACAACAACAAAAAGCAAAAATTATAAACCATTTTTTTTCTTTGTTTAGAATGTTTCCCTCCTTATTAAACAAACCGAAACGTTATAATATCGGCTTATTATAAAATATCATTCAATTAAACGCCTTTTTATTTTTTTTTCCAATTTTTATATACTTACATCCACACACACACACACACTCACATAAAAGCATACGCATACACACACACACACACACACACACACACATATATGTATATATATATATAATATATATATATATATATATATACGCATGTATATATATATAGAGAGAGATATGTGAAATATTTATAAGGAAAGTATGGTCAATATCATTGCTAGATCATATATAAGTTAGGGTAGTGTGGGCATGACTATAACGGCCCTTAGTAACTAACAGATTCTTGCAGATGCCATTTTGCAATTTCTATACCAACGTGGTTTGAAAATCGTGTAGACGTGAAATTGTCATTTAAGAATTGACACATAATTTTTTCTACAATTATAATTATGGCACTACATTTTTTATGTATTGAGCACTCATAGATGAATTACAAATACAACTCTCTCTCTCTCTCTCTCTCTCTCTCTCTCTCTCTCTATATATATATATATATATATATATATATATATATATATTATATATAAATAGGTGAATAAATAATATGGAAAGCACTATGTATCAAAAAGTATATTAATATTTATTATTCCTTACTATGTTTGAGTGATTTCTTTTGTTTATTTGTTAGTTTTATTTTTGTGAGTCGGTGAGCGAGTTTAGGGTTGTATATCTGGAAATAAATGCACATAAACACACACACACACACACACACACACACATACACGCACACAAATATATATATATATATATATATATATATATTTTAATCATTTACAGACAGGTTGTTATATATATATATATATATATATATATATATATATATATACTCACACATACACACACACATTTATATATATATATATATATATATATCATCATCATGTCGCGCTGTTAGCATGGATATCCATAACAGTCTCTCTCCATCCATCCCCAACATTCATCATTCTCGGGAGGTCCACTATGCAGCATCCTGTATCTGCGCAGAGCTGATCAATGTACGTCTTTGCTGTATATACTGAAATATTTATTCGTACAAACTTCTTGAAACAAACTGAAGAAGACAAACATGGAGAGAAATAGACAGGCACATATACAAACCATATATGTATATATATATATATATATATATATATATATATATATATATATATATATAAATGTCTGTGCATGTGTGTTTGTTCGTATGTGGTTATGTATGTGTGTTTGTATGTGTGGTTGTATGTGTGAATGTGTGTGTTTGTACTACGATATCATCTCCGAACAAACGTCTTGGAACAAACTGATGGACATACACCTATACAGAAATTGACAGTCACATACACAAATCATCAATATACATACACACACATATATATATATATATATAATGTGTGTGTATGTGTGAGTATATATATATATATATATATATATATATTATATATATACATGTGTGTATATACGTGTTTTTCCGTGTGTGTGTGTGTGCACGTGCGTGTGTTACCATACCCAAATATTATCTCCGAACAAACATCTTGGAACAGACCGATGGACAAACACATATACAGAAATAGACATCACATACACAAATAAATAATATACATATATATTTATATATATAATATATATATACATGTGTGTATATATATATGTGTGTGTGTTTCTATGTGCATGTGCGTGTGTGTGTGTCTCTCTCTCCTTTGCGTGTGCGTGTCTCTCTCTCTCTCTCTCTCTCTCTCTCTCTCTCTCTCTCTCTCTCTCTCTCTCTCTCTCTCTCTCTCTTGTGTGTGTGTGTGTGTGCTACCATATCTAAATATCATCTCCGAACCAACGTCTATGAACACACACATAGACAGAAATATACAATCACATACACAATAATCAATATACATACATATATACATACATGTGTATATATATATATATATATATGTGTGTGTGTGTGTGTGTGTTTCTATGCGTGTGTGTGTGTGTGTGTGTGTGTGTGTGTGCTACCATATCTAAATATTACCTCCGAACAAGCGTCTAGGAACAAACCGATGAACACACACATAGACAGAAATTGACAGTCACATACACAATAATCAATATACATACATATATACATACATGTGGGTATATATATATGTGTATGTTTCTATGTGTGTGTGCGTGTGTGTGTGTCTGTTAGTGTGCTACGATATCCAAATATCTTCACTGAAGAATTTTAGTGGATGATAACATGAAGTGATATTCAAGGAGTTTGCCATCAAGAGGGCTCGAGAAAACCCCAGTAACGATAAGTTTGTACCTCAGCCCTTAAAGATATACTGGACATATACTTGACTTACATTCCGATAATAATTCTCCGAATCCTCAAAGATGAACCTGTTTGGACAAACCGAGTTGATATCGAACTAAGTGGTATCGATCAACTTTTGAAACTTCTCGAGTACAGTTGGTCAGCGTCAACAGTATATAAGTGATAAACTATATATATATATATATATATATATATATATATATATATATATATATACTAGCAAATATATGCACCCTCCGGGTGCAAGTATTTAAGTTTTAATGTAATAAAATATTGTATTAAATTAGAAAGGCTAATGAAACTAAATAAGAATACAGATAAAAAGATTTGAAACAGAGGGAGTATAATAAAAGATTTGAAACAGAGGGAGTATAATAAAAAATGGAACAACTGAAACTTACTCTTCCATCACTCTCGTCTTTCATTGTTATTTTTTCTAATTTAAGTATTTAGTTATAAGAGGAAGTAAAGAATAAAATGACAGTTATTTTATCTTGTTAATGGATTTCATTTAAGATTCATTGAAGAGATTTTTGCTTATATTCATTAAAATAAAACCAAATAATTAGAAATCAATAATACTAAGCACATATTTATTAAAATCGATTTTTTAATATCAATATGCAAATTAGCCTTCCCGTTCACATTGTAAAGCGCTATTTTGTTGTATATATAAATACAATTGCATGTTGTTAGTATGTAGATATGGTCAACAGTATTAATAATGTAAAACAATTTTATTAATAATTGAGGTAAAAATAAGGATAAATTCATGTTGAATGTGACGTCAATAACTAAGGGAATTGTGACTTGAGTAGTGATTTAGTTTCGGTTACAGACAGAAAAACACACAATCTCCATTATAATAAGATATATATATATATATATATATATATATAGTAAGGGTATTTTATTGAAAATAAAAAACAAGTATTTTTCTTGTTGGCAAACGAGTAGCGCAACTGATCAAAATCTCAGTTAGCATACGATTTTACCCAACCCCTCTGGTACTAACAGGATGTGACGCATGGGCAATTTTTATGTAGAATTCAGCAGGTTTTAATTCAGTGTTTCCTATTATTGGCAACCCATGATGCTTAAGGATAGAATCCTGATGGCTGAGCAGTCAATGACATGCAACACTGCAAATAATTTGAAAATATGCTGCCATCATCACTGACACCTCAGATATAGATTGCTATTAATAATGGAGATTCGCTTCCGGTTTTTGTCTGTAACAAAAACTACGTCACTGCTTACGTCACATTACCTAAAATCGTCATAACAGAATAAATACACTCAAAATTTGAACATGCAACATTAGACAGTCCTCATTGTTTTTTTAAACAAGTTTTAATAAATACATGACTGGTATTATATATCTATATATAGTTTGTTTTATTTTAATACATATTTAAAGTTTACATTTCAAATTGTTTTATTTTCTAATCCTTTAATGAATTTGATGATTTTACTTACTTAGGGGGGTGTACAAACTCGCTGACATTGAATTTTTACTCCCACTCCTGAGGCAATATGTTTCAAAAATTTATTTTTACATCGCCCGGAGGGTGTTTTTTTATTTGGTACTAGTTTACTTAACAAGGAAACTGTAACAGTAATAACACTTAAAATATTGACAGATCTTTCCTCAAATTTATTTTTTATTGTAATTTGCAACTTTCGACACATGGGAGAAGTTACGGTTCTAAAATCAACCTACCCTAATGTACTGCATTCATGATACTATCATTTCTAGAAAATCTATTAGATTAAAAAAAAAGCAGACGTTTACCGCAAATTGTGGAATTCTATGAAAATTATTTACTTTGAATTGCAAGAACCTGTCAACAGTTTATCTGGGGTGCTAATGCGAGAAGTTAGGATTACGCGCTGGTAAAAAAAAAACGAGTTATTCCCGACGACGTAAGACGACCGAATATTTGAATCAAACGAAAACGGACGTTTACAATTTGCAAACATGACGTAGCAGGTGGTCGGTGGGTTGGGAAGGTGAGCTTTTCCCTTCAGATATTTCATCATAATTATCACTTTTGTCCTCTTTCCGTCTCACGATTGAGGTATCACACGTGGAAACTCCGAGTAAAGAATTGAAATCAGTAGAAAAGTACGAGGAATATTAAAATATGACGCGCACTCTTGTTTTATGGAACATCTTGGTACTTATCTATTATACCAAATATATGCACCCTCCGGGTGCAAGTATTTAAGTTTTAATGTAAATAAATATCGTGATTAAATGAAAGGCTAATGTAACTAAATAAGAATACATAAAGAAGATTTTGAAACAGAGGAGTATAATAAAAGATTTGAAACAGAGGAGTATAATAAAAAAAATGGGAATAACATAAACTTACTCTTCATCACTCTCGTCTTTTCATTGTTATTTTTTATAATTTAAGTATTTAGAGGAAGTAAAGAATAAAATGACAGTTATGTTTCCTTGTTAATGATTTCATTTAAATTCATTGAAGAGATGTTTGCTCATATTCATTAAAATAAAACAACAGTTAGAAATCAATAATACTAAGCACATATTTTATTAAATTCGATTTTTTAATATTAATATGCAAATAAGCCTTCCCGTTCACACTGTAAACCGCTATTTTGTTGTATATATAAAATATAATTGCATGTTGTTAGTATGTAGACATAGTTAACAGTATTAATAATGTAAGCAATTTTATTAATAATTGAGGTTTAGATAAAAATAAAATCATGGAGAATGTGATGTCAATAACTAAGAGAATTGTGACTTGAGTAGGAATATAGTTCGGTTACAGACAGAAAAACACACAATCTCCATTATAATAAGATATATATATATATATATATATATATATATATACATATGTAAATATGGAAATAAATCCGACAATATAAAAAAATTTGAAAAAACAAGTATTCCGAAAATAGGATGAATTTAATTATCGATGTTTAAACATTTCGGTTTCATTAAACCTTCATCAAGATGTATCTTGGGGTGAAGAAAATGATGGATGTTTTTATAGATGACAGGAGATGAAAATCTTTTTAGTTGTGTAACTTTGCTCAGCGTTATATTTTTGAAAGGCAAGTCGCGATTCACTCACTCCAAGATGTCATGACGCGTGACGCAACTCGAAGAAATGCAAAAGACGAGAAAAAGTATTAATGGACTGATTTTTTTTTTAATTGAACAAAGGGAAAAAGTGTGAATGATGACTAAATAAATAAATATTTAAACATCGATAATTAAATTCATCCTATTTTCGGAACACTTGTTTTTTTTTAGATTTTCTTTATATATATATATATATATATATATATATGGAAAAACGTGGAGGAAATTAATCCGACAATATGAGAAGAAAATATTTTTTAAATATAACAAACACAGGATGCTATGATTAGGGGAAACAATGTCAAAAAAGTATCGAGATTTTTGTTCATTTTAGCACACCTTGAATTTTGAAAAAAATAACGTTCCCTTCATTGTTCATTTCTATCTTGGTAAATACAGCTTCACACAAATCACTTTTATGACACACCTTGTATTCTGAAAAAAAGGGAACGTTCCATTCATTGTTCATTTCTTTATTGGTAAATACAGCTTTGAACTCGGCACTTTTATGACACACCTTGTATTCTGAAAAAAATTAACGTTCCATTCATTGTTCATTTCTTTATTGGTAAATACAGCTTCAAACTCAACAGTTTTATGACGCACCTTGTATTCTGAAAAAAAAATTAACGTTCTATTCATTGTTCATTTCTTTATTGGTAAATACAGCTTCAAACTCGGCACTTTTATGACACACCTTGTATTCTGAAAATATTAACGTTCTATTCATTGTTCATTTCTCTCTTGGTAAATACAGCTTCAAACCCGGCACTTTTATAACACACCGTGTATTCTGAAAAAATTAACGTTCCATTCATTGTTCATACCTTTATTGGTAAATACAGCTTTGAACTCGGCACTTTTATGACACACCTTGTATTCTGAAAAAAATTAACGTTCTATTCATTGTTCATTTTCTCTCTTGGTAAATACAGCTTCAAACTCGGCACTTTTATGACACACTTGTATTTCTGAAAAGATTAACGTTCTATTCATTGTTCATTTCTATCTTGGTAAAATACAGCTTCAAACTCAACAGTTTTATGACGCACCTTGTATTCTGAAAAAAATTAACGTTCTATTCATTGTTCATTTCTATCTTGTAAATACAGCTTCAAAATCGGCACTTTTTGACAACTTGTATTTCTGAAAGAAAAAAATAACGTTCTTCATTGTTCATTTCTATCTTGTAAAAATACAGCTTCAAACTCGGCACTTTTATGACACACCTTGATTTCTGAAAAAATTAACGTTCTATTCATTGTTCATTTCTATCTTGGTAATACAGCTTCAAAACTCGGCATTTTATGACACACCTTGTATTCTGAAAAGATTAACGTTCTATTCATTGTTTCATTTATCTCTGGGGTAAATACAGCTTCAATCTCAATACTTTTATGTCCCACCTTGTATATATTAAGTTATGAATAAAATACACTGTTGATCGATAATGGGAAACTCAGAACCGTGAGTTTTTTATTAATTTGGCCATGATAGTTAGAAAGGTTATTTCTTGTGAATACTAGACCAAGTTACAATGCAAGATAGCCCTTCTCATGTTTCTCAGTAAGCGGAATGATATCTATGAATTATTTTATCAGACATAGACAGGAAATGGATACTCCTCTTGCTAGAACAAAACTAAAGTATAAAGATTAACTAAAACTCTAAAATTGTTCAATATAAACAATATTCATTGTACTCTTTCATTATAAAGTTTTTTATTAAATATGTCAGTGAAATATTTGGCTATTTCTGTTATATGCATTATAGTATATAATATATATATATATATATATATATAAAATGGACTCTCCCGTCGATTTCGACGTATGAAGGTTCATACACACAATGATCTCCACACAGGGATTTGTTTATAGTGGTGAAAGGCTTGTGTTGGGACCATCCACACTTTTGGCACAGTCGATAGGAAATTATATGCATCAAAGGTTGCCACAAACCCAATCAACGACCGACCGGGAATTTTGAATTCGAGTAATCCCTCTCCTAGACTGGTTACTTACCAGGCTTAAGAGCCCAGTCTGCCCCACTATTTAACCCATGCTGGAGGAGATATTATATATATATATATTATATATATATTATATTCTTTGAAATTATGACACATCAGCAGAGTTACAGACAGGAAACCGTTTCATATATATATATATATATATATATATATATATATATTATATATATATATATATATATATATGAAACGGTTTCCTGTCTGTAACTCTACTGATTGTGGCATAATATGTCGAAATGTACATACAGAGATTGACTTTTTCTCGATTTGTTTACGCTTTACATTTGAACCGATACGCTCGCCAAAAATTCATTAATTATCAAACGAATTAAATTTTCAAAAATTAGGTATGACTTCAATTAAGTACATTATTTCTCCCCCAATATATATATATATATATATATATATATATATATATATATGAATATTATTTATATTAAGAAGGCATTTACAATGCGTATAAAAAAATAAATGTCCAGTGTCTAAATCAAATTCGAAGAAACTTCATCTTCAGAGATTGTTTTTGGAAATGGAACGCCCGTCGTGAGTGTTTGTTTTGTTGTTTGTTTTGAACGTTATAATAAACACCGTTCTCGTGGGGTGTCATGGTGGAAAGGTGATCGGTGTGTCGCCATTACAAGTGTGTATTAGGTGTTCTGTAAATAGTTTAAAAATTGTGTGGATTGTATACTAGAATACTGAGCATTACCACATATTAAATACACTTCATTACATTAAGACATTTAAAGCTGCCCAAATGACGAGTGATGTAGCTGAACCCAGATAACAAACACTTTGGCAGGACAAAACAAATTAAAAGTCAATCTGAAGCGCAACTAGTTTTACTTATAGAATTTTATTAAACCATTAACTCGAGTTGAAAATTTCACTTTCAGAAAAGGCGCGCAAAGGAAGATTACAATGCAGAAATCATTACACCAGCGAAAGAAAAAAAGACTTTATTTCACCTTTCCTATGTAGCTGCAAAGAAGAACACTAATGAATGATGTGTGAATTCTAGATGTCGTCAATAGCAAAAAAAAAAAAACTATTACTCGGTACCATAAATCCTGGTCGTTACTGGGTTCGACTACGCGTATCGGAAGTGACTCCTTTATTTGGCGAAAAGATGAGGATTATGGAAGCATAATTATGACGAAGGTCTGGTTGTATTCACATGGTAACACACCCTTGTTCTAACCTGCGAACAGTAAGATTATCCAACTATTTTCCCTCCAGCCTTTGTGGTTAAAAATCCAATAGCTTGATTAAACTAGGTGCTTTAATCCTGATATGCAACCAGTCTAGGAGGATCAGAGTAGGAAACTTGAAATTTCGTCTTTGTTCTTAGCTATTTGATAATAGGAACCAGATATCCTTATCGTATATCTTTATTTACCAATCCCATCCCGTTCACGAGCAAGATACGAGCACAAAGTCTATACTTCTTAAACGAGTTCAACAGGTTTGAATTCAAAATTCCTCTCTCCTTAGGTACTGCTGTGACTCAGCCATGGTTAAAGAAACCCTAGTCTGCCCTGCTATTGCCCATAGCTGAGTTTATGTATATTGATCAACCTTTCCCCCAATCGGTATTAGCGCTAAGTAGAAAATGCAATTACCACGTCGCAGGATTAACTCGGGGTCGACAGTCCATTTCCATGATTTTATTGATACACCATATACTCACGCGCTTCCTTATCTTTATCATAGTAATTATAAAAGATCATGAATCACCCCGTTTGCAGAAACACGAGAATGATTATCTGCCATAAAACTTGATAGACAAAAGAAGATGACCTCTCATAAACCCGGTCGGGATGAAAAATCTAGCCATCAGCATCAGCATGCAAGATCAGCCATCACAGTTACGCTATTAGCACAATATCCATCACAATCTCTTCACCATTACCGTCAACCGCTTATTAAATTTTTTCGGTGGAAATTACTGAATATGTAACTATTGTTATTCCAGAATATCACTTAAATATGATCATCTCAAAGGCATCATTCACTCAGCATCTGCATCATCATCATGTCAGTGCTAATAGCACATATATCTATACAACTCTCTTACTAACGTCCCTAGTACTTCATTGCGCTCAGGAGCTCCTCTACGCTAACCATCCAGTATTCTACTCAGATGTAATGTATTTTCCTTTGCGGACAGCCCATCATTTGTTGCTCATTGCTGGCTTTTACTGGAACAATGCACTTAGTGAGTTTATCCTGCCTTCTCCGATCAGTGTCCAGCATGAAAATGTCTATTGTGGCAGCGTCTACTCGGATTGATTTTGTGTAGGCGTACGTAAATGGCCGTGTACAACAGACTTTCTTGTAACGATGTTTCCTTATACATAGTTTTTTGATAATTCCACAATTATATATAATAATAATATATATAATATATATATATATATCTTCTTATATAAATATTATAGATAATATGTGTGTGTTGTGTGTGTATAACTAAATGAAATCCTATATCCGACAGAATGAATTAACATCTTTGAAAATTACCAATTGTTTTTTCAAAATTGTAAATCATAAATAACTATATACTATATATAATATTAACTCATATAGCTATAATATATATACTTATTAATTATACTAATACTTATGCTATATTATATATCTTTCAATCATTATACACTCACCACTACCTAACTTACCGAGAATATTCTAATGGAAAATACGACATCATTCTGCACAGACAAAGAAATAAACAAAATCACTCCCAAATAGCTAGAAGCTTTAGACATAAAACAATTATAAACCATCCTTAAACAAATTAATTCCAATGCATTTTCTTACTTTATTATGGTTTTTGTGCTGATTCTACAACTTTCAGCATTTTCAAATTTAATATATATACTTCTTATCCCAAGCCATGACAATTAAAAATAATCAATGTGATCGTAAGAATGATGACTTATGAATTTCATTTGACAACAAATTTAGAATTTAAGACTTCATTAAACCTCCATCACGCTTTTACTTCTAGTTTTTGCCAGACTTACTAGCCAGCGATCGTCTCGCAGCTTTGCGAACCACTTCCACCCTGATGTTCCCCTAAACACTTGCCTGTGGGCGCTCCCCAATAGTTAACACTCAAATATAACTCAGTTCTAGAATTTTTATAAATAAAGATTATTCCCAATGTCGTTTTTATCCGCAAACATTCTTTATGGATGGCATCTCTCTTTTGATTCTTTTCTAGCCGTGATTCAATAATTCAAAGCAATATTCTTATCAAAATAGTTCTAACTTCCAGAATAAAGTTGAGATGAATCTTCTTCGGTGGATCGAGCCTTCCTTATATACCATTTATTTTAGTTAATAAAAATGTCTCTATCTTGCCTTAAATATTCAACTGATTTAATATCCAGACTGTTACTGGCAATTTCTATGATTTATATGCCTTTTCCGCCTCAGCCATTTTAGGTTTATTAGATTGAATTGTGCAATAATCACATAGAAATATAATAATAAGAAAATAATAATAATATAATTAATTAATAAATTAAATCGGCTATGATTTCTCAGACAAGCAATCCTGGACATCCTAAAGAGCACTTGCTGTTGTCGAACTCCAGAGAAACCCGAGCTAATGTGGATGATAAAATCGAAGGATGAGCTATCAATAATAATAATAATAATAATATAATAATTATTAAGTCTAATAATGACTAGAATTTTCAGAAGAATCCCGATACACCTAAGAAGACTTGCTTCACCCTCTCAGAATCAGAAGAAAACCACTAGCTACACGCTGGTTAGCAAAAACTCGCAAAGAAACGGATAGTTGGAATCGCCTTAGAATTCGTTCAGAAAATACTGACACTCTAAGAGACTTGGGTCACTCAAGAATCCAGAATAACCCTAAGCTCAATGCCTGGTCATTTTCAATGGAATACCCTTACTAGGTAATTTTTCACCAACTCTCTAAAATCACCAAAATACAAAACAATGCGCTACTATTCGTAAAAGGTGAATGCTACGTTTATTATTATACTACTTACTAGTAATAATATTTATAATACTATAGTATAGCTTATATATAGTTATAATATATACACAATGAAAACAGCAAATAAAATCAAAGAGAAAGAAGTAAAAATAAGCGAAATAACAGAACGTCATGATAAATAACAGAAAGCAATTTAAAGACTTAGGATGTTGGCATGTTACCTAATAAACGTGTTGTGTCGACATTTAATCAGCCTGAGTTAATAAACTTCACCACGACAGGATATCTAAGTCCAAACGTGAACTGTCTATAGGTATATATAATATAATATAATGATTTTTATATATATATAATATATATATATATATATATAATTATATAATATATGATGAAAAGCTGTAATTAAATCCGACAATATTATAATATCATAAAATTGGAAAAAAAAGACACAGAGTTTCATTAACGAATGATTGTTTAAAAAGCCGCACGATACAGGAGAAAGCCCTGATGTAGTTTTCGTTATAAAAGAACCGGAAACACATGCAGCGCCGGCTTAATTAACACTATCATTCGTTAATGAAATTGTTTTATTTTGTTTTTAAATTTTATTCACATATTACAATATGTATACATGGGAATAACCCTAGTTCAGTTCACCATAGGATCTTCCACTGAATTGAATCAAAGAATTGTTAAATTTGCAGTCAACTTAGCGTAATACTATATATATATATATAATATATATTATATAGTATATATAGTTAGTATATAACTGTAGTTGTGATAACATGCTTAACGCATTGTTAGTATATTATTATTTATTTATATTAAGAAAGCTAATTACAATGCGTATAAAAAAATAAAATAATTCCTGTGTGCTAATCATATTCGGAGAAACTTCATCTTCAGAGACTGTTTTTGAAATGGACGCGGTCTTTTGTGATTTTTTTCTTCTTTTGGACGTTTATAAACACGCGTCTCGTGGGTTGTTATGACGCCACGGAAGAAACAANAGTCAAAAAGTATTGATGTATTTTTGTACTTTTTAGGCACCACACCTTGAAATTTTTTGAAAAAAAAAATAACTTCCCTTCATGTCATTTCTGTTTGTGTAAATTCAGCTTCACACAAGCAACTTTTATGACACACCTTGTATTTCTGAAAAAAGGGGAACTTCATTCATCTAATATCATCTTGGTTAATACAGCTCAAACTCGGCACTTTTATGACACACCTGTATTCTTGAAAAAATGAAACGTTCCATTCATTGTTCCTTTCTTTATTGGTAAATACAGCTTTCAAAACGCAAGTTTTTATGACCGCTCCGTGTATTCTGAAACAAATTAACGTTCTTATCATATGTTCATTTTATCTCTTGGTAAAACAGCTTCAAACTCGCACTTATTATGACACACCTTTTATTCGAAAAAATTAACGTTCTATTCATTGTTCATTCTTTATGGTAAATACAGCTTCAAACTCAGCACTTTTATGACACGCCGTGTATTTCGAAAAAATTAACGTTCAATTCATTGTTCATTTCTCTCTGGGTAAATACAGCTTCGAACTCACAGTTTTATGACACACCTTGTATTCTGAAAAAATTAACGTTCCATTCATTGTTCCTTTCTTTATTGGTAAATACAGCATTATACTCAGCACTTTTATGACACACCTTGTATTCTGAAAAGATTAACGTTCAATTCATTGTTCATTGATCTCTTGGTAAATACAGCTTCAAACTCGGCACTTTTATGACAGACCTTGTATTCTGAAAAAAAAATAACGTTCCATTCATTGTTCATTTCTCTCTCGGTAAATACAGCTTCAAACTGGGCACTTTTATGACACACCTTGTATTCTGAAAAAAATTAACGTTCTATTCATTGTTCATTTCTCTCTGGGTAAATACAGCTTCAATCTCAATACTTTTATGTCCCACCTTGTATATATTAAGTTATTGAAATAAAATACACCTGTTGATCGATAACGCGCAACTCAGAACCGTGAGTACTTTTATTAATGTGGCCATGAATAGTTAGAAAGGTTATTTCTTGTGAATACCTAGACCAAGTTACAATGCAAGATAGGCCCTTCTCATGTTTCTCAGTAAGCGGAATGATATCTATAATTATTTTATCAGACATAGACAGGAAATGGATACTTCCTCTTGTTAGAACAAAACTAAAGTATAAGATTTAACTAAAACTCTAAAATTGTCAATATAAACAATATATCATTGTACTCTTTCAAAAGTTTTTATTAAATTGTCAGTGAAATATTTGGCTATTTCTGTATATGCATTATTATATATTATATATATATATATATATATATAATATATTATATATATATATAAGCAATTGGTAAATTTGCTTGAAGCATTGTTAAGTATGTTATATATGTTGATATTTTGAAGCCAATACAATGCGTATGTTTTTTAAAAAAGAGAGAAAGTACTCATAAAAAGATATTTTCTTAAAATCATCAATACTAATACATAATTTAAGAAATCTTTTATTTACTATTTACAAAAAAAATAAATAGAGAACAAAGGAAAAAAAAAGAAGACACCCAAAAAAAAAAAAAAAGAAAAAGAGGAAGAAGAAAAAGAAAAGAAAAGGGGAAAAGCGAAACAAAAGCTAAGTATATAAATGTTTCTATTGACGGTTTTTATTTATTTATTTTATTTTATTATTTTTTTTTTTTTTGAATTTGACATGGCAACAAACTTGGAACATTTGACCGGATGACAGACAAATTAAACATTTTGATTTCAACAAACATTTTTTAAAAAAAGAGAGAAATAAAATTACAGTTATTCGCCATTTCATTCATAAAGGAGGAGAAGAAGAAGAGAAAAAAAAGGAGAGGAAAAAGAAATAAGAAGAGAAATTATAACCACACAAATAAAAACATAAGCACCTCCATTTCTGAAAAGAAACTCTGATGATGAAGTTCATGCTTCGAAATCGATAAGACAAAAATAACATCTTTTTGTTTTTATTTTTCATACGCATTGTATTTGCCTTCAAAATATTAATATATTATATATATATATGAAAGTAAACAAACAATCTGTTTGAGATGGCGATAGCCGACACAGAGCAGTTTCCTGTCTATAACTCTGCTGATGAGGCATAATATGTCGAAATGTACATACAGAGATGGACTTTTCCTCGATTAGTTTACGCTTTACATTTGAACAGATACGCTCACCTAATTAATTAATTTATTAACTAATTAATTTTCAAAAATTAGGTATGACTTCAATTATGTACATATTCTCCCCCAATATATATATATATATATATATATATTATATATATATATATATATATATTATTTATATTAAGAAGGAATTTACAATGCGATAAAAAAATAATGACCAGTGTCTAATCAATTTCGGAGAAACTTCATCTTTAGAGACGGTTTTGAAATTGACGCGGTCTTGGTTTTTTTGTTGGTTTTTTTGGTTTTTTTTTTGGTGGGGGCGTTATAAACACGCGTCTCGTGGGTTGTTTTCTTCCACGTGGCGTTATAACAACCCACGAGACGCGTGTTTATAACGTCGAAAAGAAAAAAAAAACACAAAAGACCGCGTCCATTTCAAAAACAGTCTCTGAAGATGAAGTTTCTTCGAAATTGATTAGACACAGGACATTATTTTATTTTTTTATACGAATTGTAATTGCTTTCTTAATATAAATAAATAATAATATACTTAACAATGCTTCAAGCATATTATCAAATACTGTTATATATATATTATATATATTATATATATATATATAATATATATATATATATATACGTACAGTTGACTGCAATTAATCAATATCTTGATTAATTCAGTGGAAGATCCCTATGGTGAAACTGAACTAGGTTATTCCCATGTATACAATTATAATATGTAATAAAATTTAAAACAAATAAAACAATTTTCATTAACGAATGATGTTTAATAAGCCGGCGCTGCAGTGTTTCGGTTTGTTTAACAAAACTTCATCAGGGCTTTCTACCTGTATCGTCGGCTTTCTAAACATCATTCGTTAATGAAACTTGTGTTCTTTTTTTTCAATTTTTATGATATTATATATTGTCGGATTTACTTCCACTTTTTCATCATATATATATATATATATATATATATAATATATATAGGGTCATCCACAGACACGTGTTTCGACTTAACAAGTCTCCTCAGTGTGGCTAACATTTGTAAGCTACCTACAGCCGGTTGTCAGTCCGGCACCGTAACCATTAGGCTGTCTTCACTTACAGAATGGAAGGGGATTTTAACTGTTTAATACACACATCGCTTTGCGTGTAAAGGCCGTCACAAAGTGCTCCATTCCTTAGAAGAGCTGCGTTTACGCTTGAGTGGCAGCCGTCAGCAAGATCCCCCAGAGTGCTCAACCCTAGGGGATGGGGAGCATATATAGGGTCATCGTATTTCGACTTATCAAGTCTCCTCAGTGTGGCTAGACATTTTGTAAGCTACCTACAGCCGGTTGGTGTCAGTCCGGCACCGTAACCATTAGGCTGTCTTCAATTACCGAATGGGAAGGGATTTTACTGTTTAATACACACATCGCTTTGCGTGTAAAGGCCGTCACAAAGTGCTCCATTCCTTAGAAGATGTATATATATATATAAAATCATATTATATTATATTATATATAAGACCATTTTCACAGTTTGACTTTGTTAGATATCCTGTCTGGTGAAGTTTAATACTCAGGCTGATCTTAAATGTCGACACACACTTTTAGTAACAATGCCAACATCCTAAGTTTTATTGCTTTCTTGTTATTTTCATGACGTTCTGTTTTTCCTTTTTTACTTCTTTCTTTTGATTTTATAGGTGGTGTTTATTGTCCTATATATATATATTATATATATATATATATATATATATATATATATATATTATATATATAAACGTACCATATACATTTTACGAATAGTAGCGCATGTGTTTTGTATTTGGTATTTTAGAGAGTTGGGTGAAAAATTACCTAGTAAGGTAATTCCATTGAAATGACCAGCATTAGCTTAGGGTCTTCTCTGGAGTCTGAGTGACAACAAGTCTCTTTAGGTGTCCAGTATTTTTCTGAGAATTCTAGCCGATTCAACTATCACTTCTTTGCGAGTTTTTGCATACCAGCGTTAGCTAGTGGTTTTCTCTAGATTCTGAGTGACAGCAAGTCTTCTTAGGTGTCCCGGATTCTTCTGAAAATTCTAGTCAATCTTAACTTTATTATTATTATTATTATTATTATTATTATTATTATTATTATCACTCCTTGCGCATTTTTCATACCAGCATTAGCTAGGGGTTTTCTCTGGAGTCTCAGAGACAGCAAGTCTCTTTAGGTGTCCAGGATTCTTCTGAGAAATCTAGCCGATTTAACTTTATTATTATTATTATTATTATTATTATTATTATTATTATTATTATTATTATTATTCCTTTTGAGTTTTCACATCAGTGTTAGCTGATGGTCTTTCACTGGAGTCTGAGTGACAGCAAGTCTCCTCAGGTCTCCAGGACTCTTCTGAGTATTCTGGCAGATTGCAGCAGTGCAGTGTTCTGAATGGTTTCAATCCTTCCTCTGATATCCAAACTTTCCAAACCCTTCTAATCCTTTTGGGACTGTTTCAAGTGCACCAACTACAATTGGTATAACTTTCACTTTCATATTCCATAACTTTTTCAGTTCTCTGGCAAGGTCCAGATATTTGTCAATTTTTTCATTTTTCCTTTAACTTCACCCTGTGATCCGCTGGCACTGCAAAATCCACCAATTGACAAGTTCTTTCTTTTTTGTTAATCAACACTAGGTCTGGTCTTCTTGCTGGATAAGGTGATCCGTTTTAATTTCAAAGTCCCAGAGAATTTTGTGCGTTTCGTTCTCAAGAACAGATTCTGGTTTATGCATATACCATTTTGTTGTGTGGTCAAAATTTAATTTCTTGCATAATTCCCAGTGGATCACCTTCCCAACCCAGTCGTGTCTAGTTTTGTATTCTCGTTGTGCTAGTTTGCTACATTCGCAGAGTATATGGTTAACAGTCTCATCTCTATTACCGCAAAGTCTACATTTACTATTTTGTTGGGTCTTATCAATTTTCGCTTTGATGTAGTTTGTCCTTATGGCATTATTTTGTGCAGCAATTATAAGTGATTCTGTTTCTCTTGAGGTTTCCCTTTCTTAACCATGTCCAAGTCTTTCCATGTGCAACCTCATCTATTTGTCGTTTGAAGCGTCCATATAATTGTTTTCTTCCCATTTTTATTTTCTAGTCTTTGTCGTTTTCTGTTTGTCCATCTGCCGTTTCTACTATTGTTGGTCGCCATAAGTAATTTGTCTTTGCTCTTCCTTGTGTAATCTTCAAGTTGTTGGATTGTGGTTTCTACGCATTCCTCTATGTTGGCAAGACTCTTCCCCTTCCTTTTTTGACACATACAATCTATCTCTATCATCTCTAGGTGGAGAGCCTTGTGCAATGGTCATTAATTATTATTATTATTATTATATTATTATTATTATTATTATTATTATTATTATTATTATATCACTCCTTGCGCATTTTTCATACCAGCATTAGCTAGGGGTTTTCTCTGGAGTCTCAGAGACAGCAAGTCTCTTTAGGTGTCCAGGATTCTTCTGAGAAATCTAGCCGATTTAACTTTATTATTATTATTATTATTATTATTATTATTACGAAGTTTATATGTCATTACACAAATTAATCTAATAAACCTAAAATGCTGAGGCGGAAAAGGCATATAAAATCATAGAAATTGCCAGTAAACAGTCTGGATCTAAATCCAGTTGAATATTTGGGGTGAACATTTTTATAAAATAAATGGTATATAAGAAGGCTCGATCCACCGAAGAAGATTCGTCAACTCTTATTCGGAGAGTTAGAACTATTTTGATAAAGAATATTGCTTTGAATTATTGAAATTCACGCCTGAAAGAATCAAAAGAGATGCCATCCATAGAATTTTGCGGATAAAAGACATCATGGACCACTAACTCTTTTATAAAATTTAAGAACCTGCAGTTATATTTGATTGTTAAACCTCTTGGGGAGGCCCAAGGCAGTGTTTAGGACACAAGTGATGGTCAAGCTAGCAGACGATCATGGCCAGTAAAGTTGGAAAAACTAGAAGTAAAAGCGTGATGAGGTTCAACTGAGTCTTAATTCTAATTTGTTGTCAATAAATTCCATAATCATTTCTTCGATATTGGATTATTCTTTAATATTTCATGGCTTGGAAAAAGTATTATATTAATTTAAAAAATGGCTGAAAGTTGTAGAATTAGCAAAAAAAACATATGAGAACTGCATTGGAAATTAATTTTGTTTAAGGATGGTTTATATTGTTTTATGTCTAAAGCTTCTAGTATTTGGAGTTTTTGTTTATTTCTTTTTCTTTGTGCAGAATGTGTGTATTTTCCATTAAGATATTTCGGTAGTTAGAGTGGAGGCATATATATATATATATATATATATATTATATATATAATATATATATATATATATATATATATATGAATTTAACATTTTGAAAAAACAATTGGTAATTTTTCAAAATGTTAAATTCATTCTGTCGGATTAATTTCCATTTATTTACACACACACACACACACACACATATATATATATATATATATATTATATATATATATATATATATATATATATATAATATATAATTGTGGAATTATCAAAAAACATGTCATGGAAAAAACATCTTACAAGAAAGCTGTTGTACGGCCATTTACTCCCCATCACACAAATCATCCGAGTAGGACAAAGAAGACATGCTGGACACTGATGGAGAAGCAAGGATAAACTCATAAGTGACATTTTCCAGTAAAAGCCAGCACATGAGCACACCAATGTGGGCTGTCCGGCAACGACATACATTTACCAACTCTGAGTGAATACTGATGCTGCGTAGAGGAACTCCTGAGCGCAATGAATTATAGGGACGGTTAGTGAGAGATTGTAATAGATATATGTGCTATTAGCACGACATGATGATGATGCTGATGCTGATGATAGATCTTTGAGATGTCCATATTTAAGTGATTTCTGGAATAAAAATGTTACATATTCAATTCCCGAAATTATAGGGACGGTTGGTGAGAGATTGTGATGGATATCTGTGCTACTAGCGTAACGTGATGCTGATACTGATGCTGATGCTGATGCTAGATTTTCATCCGACGTTTTGAGAGGTCATCCTTTTTTGTCCTATCAAGTTTTAATGCAAGATAATCACTTCTCGTGTTTCTCGGCAAACGGGGTGATATTCATTATTATCTTACCTATAGATAAGATAAGGAAGCGCGTGATGTAATGGTTAAAATCATGGGAAATGGACTCGTCGCCCCGAGTTCAAATCCTGGACGTGGTAATTGCATTTCACTTAGCGCTAATACCCTTGGGAAAGGTATGAATCCTACTCTCCCTCCAGCTATGGGCAAATAGCAGGGCAGACTGGGTTCTTTAACCATGGCTAGGTAACCAGTCTAGGAGAAGGAAAACTTTGAATTCAAACCTGTTGAACTCCGTTTAAGAAATTGACTTTGTGTCGTATCTTGCTCGTACGGATGGGTTGGTAAATAGATATAGATAAGATATGGGTTCCTCCACTAGCTAGAACAAGACGAAATTCAGTTTTACTTCTCCTAGACTGGTTGCCATATCAGGATTAAAGCACCTAGTTTATCCTATTATTTTACCCAAAGGTGGAGGGAAAATAGTTGGATACATTACTTTCCAAAGGGTGTTACCAATGTGAAATACAACCAGCCCCGTCCATAATTTGCATTCCCATAATCCTCATCTTTTAGCCAAATAAAGGAGTCACTTCCGATACTGAGTACTCGACCCAGTACTCGACCAGGATTTATGGTACCAGTATAGTTTTTTTTTTTTACTAATTGACACATCTAGAATTCACACATCAATTCATAGTGTTTCTTCTTTGCAGCTTAAATTGAGGCAATAGGTGAAATAAAGTCTTTTTTTTTTCGCTGGTGTCACTGATCTGCCATTTTGTAATCTCCTTGGCGCCTTTTCTGAAATGAAATTTTCAACTCGAAAGTTAACTGGTTTAATAAAATCTAATAGTAAAACTTGTTGCGTTCGATTGACTTTTAATTTGTTTTGTCCGCAAAGTGTTGTTATCTGTTCACTACATCACCTGTCAATTTGGAGCCTTTAATTACTTAATGGTAATGAAGTGTCATTTCATATGTGTATGCATATTTCCTTAGTATACCAATACACATTTTTAACTACTTACAGAAACACCTAAATACACACTTGTATGCACACACACACACACACACACACACACACACACAGAAACACACACACACATACACAAACACATTTATATATACATACATATATATAAACAAACACACATATATATACACACACACAAACAAACACATATATATATACGAACACATATATATATACACACACACACACAAACAAACACATATATATATATACATACATATATATAAACAAACACATATATATATACAAACACACAAACAAACACATATATATACAAACACATATATATATACACACACACAAACACATATATATATATACACATATATATATAAACAAACACACACACATATATATATATATATATATATGTAAAACACATATATATATACAAACACATATATATATACACAAACACACATATATATATACACGCACAAACACACACAAACAAACACATATATATATATATACATATATATATATAAACAAACATATATATATATATATATATATATATATATATATATATATATATGTAAAATGAAACTGGAAATGAATCCGACGGTATGTTGAAAAATAAATAAAGGAAAGAAAGTATAGAATGGATAAAATAGGATATTTTAATCAATTTTACTTACACGTGTTTTGTCAGGAGTTTTCTCGGCCGCGTCTGAACGTAAATTTAAAAAAAAGTTCTTTTTCGAACTTTTCAAAAATTCTCCGCTTTTTCCAACGAATTTCATTTCAAATAAGGTTTTACTCTGATGAAGGTCGAATTTTCTTTGTGTGCGGAACATTTCTACATTTTCTCTATTATTATTATTTCATTTCATTTGTTTATTTAAAAATAATAATTGTTTGAATAATGTACACATGGATAAACTCCTGACCAAAACACGTGTAAGTAAAATTGATTAAAATATCCTATTTTATCCATGATATACTTTCTTTCCTTTATTTATTTTTTTTAACAAATATATATATGCATATATACAAGGATGTGTCAAAAAGTATCAAGATTAAAGCTGTATTTGCCAAGATAGAAATGAACAATAAGTGTAACGTTAATTTTTTTTTAATTACAAGGTGTGATAGATAGATACCAACTATGCCACTTGTGAAGGGTGTGACAAAAGGTCAATTTTTAGGTGGAGTTTAACAGGTCTGCATTCAGGCTTTTCCTTTTCATAGACAGTTTGACTCCCACCAGAGCCTAGCCGAAACGGAAAGATTTTCCTCCTCTTCCGTTTCTCGTCCCGGGGTCACATCCGTTTCCGGTCAAACCCAGAACGTCCGTTTTATTTTTAAATCTATTTCCGGGGTCATTCCTCGGTCATTTACTGGCACTCCGTTGAATGTTTACTCTTCCAAATTTTAACCTTTATTCTTATTTATTTTTCTTCTCTTTCTCCAGAAATCCGAATACCGTTTTATTTATCAATTCCCGAATTACCCGTAGACCATAATAATTACGCTCGAGACGTTTTAGCATCTGCTTTGGCGGCACTTATACGAGAGCCATTAATGGAGGCGTTAACCATTAACGACTCTAACCATTATTGTTTTATTCTCCAATGTATTAAAATCAATCCTATGAATGATTTTATATAGAAACCAATTAGAATATAACTAAAATAAGTGTAATATTTTAACTTAGGTTCTAATTTAATTTCATTAGTCTTTCTAATTTAATATAATCTATTACATTAAGACTTAAATACTTATACCCAGAGGGAGGCGCATATTCTTGCTGGTAAGAATAATGGCCTAGAATTGCTCTACTCAGTCTGGTTGGCATACATATGCACTATGATCAAAAAATCTTTGCGGTCATGAACATAAAACTTGTCTATGCCGATGAATTGTGTGTCAGCTACAGGAACTTTGGGGGCAGGGGTGTCTTCAGGGACATTATCCACCCTTACATATTGAAATGTTGGCTGTATCAACAACAAAGAGAAAAATACCATTCAAATTTTTCAGGTGCACTGTAATATCTTATTTCAATAAGAATAAAGTGAAAAATTATTCTATTTCAATAAGAATAAAGTGAAAAATTATTCTATTTCAATAAGAATAAAGTGAAAAATTATTCTATTTCAATAAGAATAAAGTGAAAATTTATTCTATTTCAATAAGAATAAAGTGAAAAATTATTCTATTTCAATTAAAAGGAAATAAAATTTTAGTTCACTGATTAGTGCAACTCTAATGGTTAGAGTCATAGGAAAATGAACTCCTCGACCCGAGTTCAAATCCTTGATGAGGCTGTTTGCATTTCACATAGCGCTAATACCATTGGGAAAAGTTAGAATCCAATTCCCCCTCCAGCTAAGGGTAAATAGCAGGGAAGACTGGGAGCTTTACCCATGGTAGGTAACCAGTCTAAGCGTAGTAAAACTTTGAATTCAAACCTGTTAAACTCCGCTTAAGAAATTGACATTTTCTCGCAACCTGCTCATGCAGGGAAAGGGGTAAATATATATAAATTTACCAACCCCTCCGCCCGAGCAGGATGCGACACAAGGTCAATTTCTTAAGCGGAGTTTAACAGGTTTGAATTCAGAGTGTTCCTTCTCCTAGACTGGTTACCTAGCCATGGTTAAAGAGTCCAGTCTGCCCTGCTATTTACCCTTAGCTGGAGGGAGAATCGGATTCATACCTTTCCCAAGGGTATTAGCGCCATGTGAAATGCCAACAGCTTCGTTCAGGAATTGAACTCGCGTTGACGAGTCCATTTCCTAGACCACGCTCCTCCAGGGGCTAAATATATACGATAGCGATTAAAGAACACGTGGCTTGATATTTTTCAAGTTAAATTGAGGACATATTCGAGCAGGATGTTGCAATAGAAAGTGTTTTTTTTCTTTATGAATGGAGAAAGGTGACAATTACTTCTAAAATCCAGACGGAATGAAATGTCAGAATATCAACTAACGCGATGATATAGTGAAACATTTAGTTACAAAACAGATTGTAACAGACAGACAGACAGACAGACACACAGTAACAGATGTGTGTGGGCGCAAGAACATCTGCACATATCCACATAAGTACGACATCAAAAACATATCGACTTCACAGAAAATATATTAAGACACAATGAAGCTATTTTTTTACTGTAAAGTAAATCCTTTTGCCAATGTAGATAAGCTGAATAATACCCCAAAGATTTATCGATCGTACCATAATTTCACTTAGATTCAAATACATTGAAAAACAATATATATAATCAGTCGGTAGAGTGTTCGGCAAGAAACCAAAAGGTTCCTAGTTCGATACCGGTCCTCGCAAACTCAGCGTATGAGTAGTACAGGGATCTGTGCGGTAAAGTAAGGAGCTGATGGTAGGTGTGGCGCACCACCTCAGACGCTAAAATAATCTCCTTGGTCTAGCGCTAGTGAAAAGGGGATAGACTCCCTCGCTGTATGGCTGATACCGACATTAGGGCCGCCCCAACGACTTTACTTTTATATATATATGGAGGCGCGTAATATATATATATATATATATATATAGCTATGGGTTAAATAGTAGGTCAGACTGGGCCCTTCAGCCTTGGGTAGGTAACCAGTCTAGGAGAGGGATAACTCTGAATTTAAAATTCCTTCCAGCTATGGGTTAAATAGTAGGGCAGACTGGGCCCTTCAGCCTTGGGTAGGTAACCAGTCTAGGAGAGGGATAACTTGAATTCAAAATTCCTTCCATGTGTGTGCGTGTGTGTGTGTGTGTGTGTGTGTGTGTGTGTGTGTGTTTCCTAGATCGGGATATAGATGATAAAGAAAATGTTTGAAATGTTTGAAAGAGGTTAAAAATATGGGATATTTTCTTTAACATTTATATCCAGAATTACGAAAACCAACTAGAAGACTTGAACGTCTATACCTGAAGTTCATAAAAAAGAAACATGGTATTTAATAATAACTGCTTATATATATATATATATATGTGTGGTGTGTGTGTGTGTAAACTAATTCAAATTTCTGATTTAAATTCTGTAGAAAGGGCATAGGCATGTCACAAAAAACATATCTGCTTGAGTCTTAGTCATTTTTGAATGACAATCGTACACACACACACACACCACACACATATCGTCGTCGACGGGTCGGCCTCAAGTCGGTATCAGTCAGTCAGCGAGGGAGTCTATCCCCTTTTCAATAGTGCTAGACCAAGGAGATTGCTTTGGCGTCTGAGGTGGGGCGCCACATCTACCATCAGCTCCTTACTTTACCGCACAGATCCCTGTGCTACTCATACGATGAGTTGGCGAGGACCGGTATCGAACTAGGAACCTTGTGGTTTCTAGCCGAACGCTCTACCGACTGAGCTAACCCGGCCCATTGTGCAATATTTATAAGTAAATAGCGGTTAATATTGATACACCTTAGATTTTCAAACAACAGCATCGAATAGGTGAGGAACTGTCAGTAACTAAGCGCCGTTGTCTTCATGTCCAGACTATTCTATCTTTTATATATACTAGCAAATATATGCACCCTCCGGGTGCAAGTATTTAAGTTTTAATGTAATAAAATATTGTATTAAATTAGAAAGGCTAATGAAACTAAATAAGAATATAGATAAAAGATTGCAACAGATGGAGTATAAAAAGATTTGAAACAGAGGAGTATAATAAAAAATGGAACAACTGAAACTTACTCTTCCATCACTCTCGTCTTTCATTGTTATTTTTCTAATTTAAGTATTAGTTATAAGAGGAAGTAAGAATAAAATGACAGTTATTTTATCTTGTTAATGGATTTCATTTAGATTTATTGAAGAGATTTTGCTTATGTTCATTAAAATAAAACCAAACAGTTAGAAATCAATAATACTAAGCACATATTTATTAAATTCGATTTTTTAATATTAATATGCAAATTAGCCTTCCCGTTCACACTGTAAACTGCTATTTTGTTGTATATATAAATATAATTGCATGTTGTCTGTATGTAGACATAGTTAACAGTATTAATAATGTAAGACAATTTTATTAATAATTGAGGTTTAGATAAAAATAAAATCATGGCAAATATGATGTCAATAACTAAGAGAATTGTGACTTGAGTAGGAATATAGTTTCGGTTACAGACAGAAAAACACACAATCTCCATTATAATAAGATATATATATATATATATATATATGTGTGTGTGTGTGTGAATGAATGAATAAATATATGAATGAATGATTAAAATTCCATTTATTCCATGAACTAATTATTATTCCTAATGATCTTATCTTTGTTCTTCTACTTAATACACGGTTTTATTTTTATTCTCCCCCAATGTAAATTTTCCAATTAAAATATATACACTTCAAGCCAAGGACATATCGACCCACCCAGGTATATCACCCCACCTCCACTCCCCATTTATATATATATATATATATATATATATATATATATATATATATATTGGGGCGTTGAATTTTGTATATTTTTAATTAATATGAGCTACCTTTCCGGATACGATTTCCGATAGTATTGACACATTGATCGTAAAACAAAGCGAATTAATCCTATGCACGGCATTTTTACAGTTATTTATTTGGCATCTACATGTACAAACAGATAAATCGTTTGAAATAATTAAAAAAAAGACGCAGTGTTGCTTTCTTATTAACTAATTCAATTTCTCGATGTAGATTTAATGAATTATAAGATCGAAATTATTGGATTACAGAGGCAATAATCTAAGAGATAAAATAACTTATAACAAAACAATGAAATATAAAAATAATCGTCCAATCGAACTTTGTTCTATGTTAGATAGTAAATTGAAACGAAATAAAATAAAGCAAATATCAACCGCTTGTAAAAATTGTATTAATCAGGTTTTTAATGTTTGCAAAGAATTAAATGTATGTCTCTCGAGGGACATGTTATTGGGTAATTCCTTTTTTTTAATCTGCAGGTATCAAGGTTGCTAATTACGACATATAGTATGCATCAATCGATGCAATCTATCCCCCCTTTCTCTTTCTCCTTCTCTCTTTTCTCCTCTCTCTCTCTCTCTCTCTCTCTCTCTCCTTTTCTCTCTCTCTCCCACACACACACACACATCGTGGCTGAAACTGTATAGTGTTTAACTATCCTGCTGAGGTCCCGGTTTCGATTCCTGTCGGAGGGGAGTCGTTAGTATATATCGTTGATGAGACTTAATAAAGTTGAAACAGTCTGTACGATATTCTACACACCGAGTGATTCTTTGCGAAATTCACTTGTCATTATTATTATCTTCTATAATTATCGAATTTATGCGATATTCGCATTGTAGTTGCCTTCAAGCAAAATATAAATATTACTATATATATATATATATATATATATATATATATATATATAAAGATAAAGTCTTTATTATTTGCCCTACTTAGGTATTGAGCACATTTTACTTATTAGCCGTAGTTTCCTACCGGTGTTGTATGAATATACATATATATCTTATATATATATACATATGAATTGTTTTTTTTCTTTTGGCCAAATATTGTACAAATAGATTATTTTTGATTGGTACGATTATCTTGGTCTTTTCTTTTTTTTCCAAATATTTTTTTCTCCCCGGTGATGTTTGGAAGTATATTTTTACAATCAAAGTATATATATATATATTATATATATATATATATATATATATATATATATATATATATATTCACACACACAAACACAAACACAAACACACACATAACACAAACACCACACACACACACACACACACACACACACACACAGAAAGAGAGTTTGGAAGGCATGATACAGAACAAATGAACAGCCGACCAGCAACAACTTCAGTTCTGGAGATCTTCTGTAGAAGAGATTTTATCTCGAAATATTAAGAATAAATCACAGGTTAACAAACAACACCATAGTTACCTTATTTTTCTTTACACTTGCATTATGATATCCTTCAAAACCAACAACAAACATATATATATATATATATATATATATATATATATGTATGTGTGTGTATGTGTGTGTGTCTGTGTGTGTGTGTAATATTAGAAAAAAATGAAAAACACAATTTCATAAACAAATAATATTTATTTCGCCTACACTGCAGTGTTTTGATCTATTTCAATAGATCTTCATCAGGGCTTTCGTTAGTTTTAGGAAAATAAATTCATCACAGAAAATATGAAATCTGCGATACTCTTTTGCTTTATGGTCGGTCAGTCTATTTGAAATTGTTGATGAAATGTGGGCGTTCGTGGATCGACAATTTATAAACAGGAGGAGAATTGGCGGGAAATTATAGCCATTTGAGAAAATGTTTACTGGTTTCAAAGTTTATCTTGTTTAAGGTGTTTTTTTTTTAATATATAGGGCTTCCAGTATTTGAAATATTTGTCTGCTTTTTTTTTCTTGTAGTATAAGTGTATTTTCAGTTAAAATTTTCTGATAAGTCGATTGGGGCATGAATGTGATTTTAAGTGTTAAATTATGGAGCTTGTATCGGTTATATGTAGAGTTAACCGGCGTGACAATGTCGTCGTTGTGTGATCAATATACGTGCTTGCAAATTTGGAGAGGCATTCTCCTACTGGACATTTAAATTTATACACGGGATTGGTTTCATTAAGACGAGTAATTTTTGGGGATGAGTTGTTGCTGTTGAGGTTAGTGGAAGAAACATTATTTCGTATTAAATTTTTTAACGCAGTTTCGTCCAATTTATAGTTTCGGTGCATCTGATTAAGATAATATATGTTGTGGGTGGAGCTATTGACTGTGGAAATTTTTTCGTTGGCCTATACAAAAAAAACGACATCTAACAATTCCTGTACTCTCTATTACAAAAGCGAATGTCCCGTACAATACAAAAGAGTCATCATAAAAAAATAATAAATTGAGCAAAACTCATTTCTTCTTCTAAAACAATATTCTTTTCTGAACTCAAAAGTATTAAACAAACTCTCATCAATTATGAATTTCCCAATAACATTGTTAACAAACAAATCCGACAAACCATTCATAACATTAACCACAACGAAAAAAATACCACAGTCAATAACTCCAAGTTGTGCAGAAAGCGTTCGTGGTAAAACATTTGGTTGATTCATACACAAATTCCTCCCGATATTAAAAAGATGGCCAGTGAGTTAGAAAGGATCGAACAAAATTCGTCCGTAAGAATCGTCCATTGAGCTCAACTAAAAATGTTTAAAAGAAAAAATCGGTCGAAACAGTGTATATAGAGAAATAAAGATGAGGACGATAGTCCGAAAAATCCAAATAATACAAAAGTATAGAAGGGGGAAAATATATGGGGCGAAATAGACCTTCGAATCAACAAGCTCCCGCCGAGGGGGAATCAAAAACAAGCGACTTCTCCGTCTTCTCACAAGCTAGACCCTCTGTTGGTCAACACATTCTTCGTCTAGTAGCCGGAAAATCCGTCGTCGTAGTCGAAATAATCTTTAGCAGTTCAAAATCACATTTCCTATTTAGTTTTGTTTCTGTTCGACTAAAATCCATTTCTTTACTGAAAAGCGCTTCGTCGTCGACTGCTTCTGCTGCTGCTCACTGCTGACTCCCCAGCGCTCGACTCACTTGTTATTTTATGGGCATATTAGCCAAACATCCGGGCACGTCAGTCAAACCTCGCGTCCGTGCAGTTCCTACATCGCATCTGTTTTCACATGCAGGAGGACGCGGGTTCGATCCCGGGAAGGCAAGACAATGTCTTGCTCCCTTTCCTTTCTCGTTCTCCGTCACAATAAGAGCTTTGTCAAAAGATTGATCTTGTGTGGTATCCTGCCTGGGGGAGTTGAGTTCATAGATACTCTGATTGTCCATATTGAAGATAGAGTATTGGCCGATGACACTTATCTATCACCAAACAAGATTTTTGGTGGAGAGGGCTTTTAGCGTTGGCTATCTCTTTTGACGCTAATTAATCTTCTCGATACTCAAATATTAATAATAATAATAATAATAATAATAATAATAATAATAATAATAACTTATCAATCGTCTTTCTTACTCAATCCACCGATAGCCTTTTCTTATTAGATTACCGTCGTTCGCCGTGAGACGGGGGAGATTAAAAAAAAGTTTTACGTCGGGCAGCAATAGGGAACCTAATTCTCCGAGTGTTTTAGAAAATATAGGTTTTTTGTTTTTTTTTGTTTTTATCTCGTGCAAAAGGCCAAAGTTCAATACCATCGAAATGTGTTTAAGTAAGGTCATTCGGTGCTACCGTTACTTATCAATGTTTATTGTATTTTTGTGTTTGTGTGTGTGTGTGGGGGGGGTTGTGTTTTTTTATCAGCGTTTATTTATTAATCATGATAATGGTCAGTGAGTGCAATATGACCAAACTCGGAATGTGTACGAAATACTGCAAGACATAGCAACAGTAGTAAATGGTCAGTTTTTTTAATGTCTTTATTGCTGTATGCAATAGGAGGCGTTCGTTGAATAACAGTTATCGTTGTGATTATTGAACCCGACTACCTGAGTTCAAGTTCCGCATAGGGCAGTTTGGAATTCATATCATATTAATACTCTTGGTAAAGGCCGTTTTCACGGGTCGGATGTGACACGAGTTTCAAGTATTGAACATTCAGTGAGGATCGAACACTCAATTAAGTAGTAATGAATCTGAGTTAATAGCTTGCTAACTATTACCCCACCATGGGACGACCTACTTTTAGCAAAAGTATGTATCCAATATTAAAGGTCATATACGGTTAAACCGAACTTAACGGACCTAAATTACACCATCGCATATCACCCCGCCGAAAGTAAAAAAATACCAAAAATCAGGGAATTAACCGAATTTGATGAAATTTTCAGTGTTGATATATTGATGAATAAAAAGTATAATGCACCAGTTATTTTATTTTCTATTATTAATATTTTATTCTATATCTAAAATAATAATAAATAGAATACATGTACGCATGACCTCCTGGCCGAAACCCGTGTTTGTAAAATGAAATCTACTTTATCCATTCAGCATTATCTTTCTTTTGTTTATTTTTCCTTTCAGCATACCGTCGGATTCGCTTCCATTTTCAACTTACACACATATTCGGCTAGAAACCACAAGGTCCCTAGTTCGATACTGGCCCCCGCCAACTCAGTGTATGAGTAGCACAGGGATCCTGTGCGGTATAGTAAGGAGCCGATGGTAGGTTTGGCGCGGTACCTCAGAAGCAAAAACAATCTCCTTGGTCTAGCGCTAGTGAAAAGGGATAGACTCTCTGGTTGATAGGGTGATACCGACTTTAGGCCACCCTGACGACACTTTTACTTTTATATATATATATATATATATATATATATATATATATGTGTGTGTGTGTGTGTGTGTGTGTGTGTGTGTGTTGTGTGTCCTCTACTTCGAAAAAGACTTTCGATGGCCTTATTTGCTAGTTTCTCTGACGATCTTTTCTCTGAAGAATCATAAGCGAAAATAAGTCTTTTTCACGAGATGAATCCGTTTTTAAATGCTATTTTAAAATTTCCTACGAACAGTAAATCACTAACCGAGTTATATTTCAATAACATTGGCGTATACGTAATGGATTGAAAATCGCTAGCAGTTAAATATTCAGTCATTTAAAACTAAAGATTTGGTTTATATTTGTGAAAAGGATTAAAAAATAAAATTTAAATGATAACAGAATGGATGTTTTTTTGCCTTTAATATTTTAGATAGGCTATCGGTGGATTGAGTAAGAAAGACGATTGATAAGTTATTATTATTATTATTATTATTATTATTATTATTATTTGAGTATCGAGAAGATTAATTAGCAACAAAAGAGATAGCCAACGCTAGAAGCCCTCAAATAGACATTAACGTTTATTTTCAGAGTGGCTGGATCAATGCAACGTCTTTTTTTTACATAGGGATTTTAATGAGGCATCCGAGGAGGGTCCAACTCACGATTGAGTAATAATGGATCCGCGGGACTAACTTTAAAAAATTCCCCTTCTACACTGGCGATGCCCGGTGGCCGCTTCTAGTATAAGATATGTTTATTATCTGATTATTGTCTTAAGTTCTAGGTGACAGTGATTCTTAGGTAATTTTCATCTTTAATTGTTAAAATTCCCAGCATAAAATTGTCATTGCGCATTATCTGAAATGAACTTAATCGTTATTAAGAACACCTTTTATGATATTTTTGTGTTAAAGCATGCAATTGTATTGTTTTCGAAACGATTCTAAGATTTGTATATTTCGCACGGACACATTCAAAATGGCTACCGTTTTGTTTCGAAGTGAACGTCAGTTGGCTAAATTCCTAGCTTAAAATTATCTGAAATGAACTTAATTGTTATTAAGAACACATTTTATGATATTTTTGTGTTAAAGCATGCAGTTGTATTGTTTTCGAAAAAGTTTCTAAGATGTGTGTATTTCGCACGGAGACTTTCAAAATAGCTACCGGCTTAGTTCAAAGTGAAAGTCAAGAGAGGTTACTCTAATTGCCTTATTTGCTAGGAATTTTAAAAACTTGTTGGGATTGTCTTCCATTGGATCTGGAAGAGTTATCGTCCCTCTGGATTCCCGGTTTGACCACCAGGGGTCTGTGGTATTTAAGCGCCTATTACAAACCCTCTCACTCTCTTTCTCCTCCAGGAACTCACACACATGGGTTAGACATTTGTGTCTACACCCTTCTCGTGTGGGGGCCTCGCTAATAAGTTCACTTCTATATGTACATTTAGGTATCTCTTGTATACCTCCTTATTGTATTTTCATTCATGAATGTGTTCTTTTAATATATCTTATTTGTATTTCTTGTATATGTTATAAATGTCTGTATGTGCCTGTATTAAAGTCCATGTTATGTTTAACACCCTTGTCGGAGTTGTTTGTTTCAACAAGTTATACCATATATTATAACCCTGCTTTAGGAAGCGCGTGGCGTAATGGTTAAAGTCATGGGAAATGGACTCGTCGCCCCGAGTTCAAATTCTGGACGTGGTAATTGCATTTCACTTAGCGCTAATACCCTTGGGAAAGGTATGAATCCTACTCTCCCTCCAGCTATGGATAAATAGCAGGGCAGACTGGGTTCTTTAACCATGGCTAGGTAACCAGTCTAGGAGAAGGAAAACTCTGAATTCAAACCTGTTGAACTCCGCTTAAGGAATTGACCTTGTGTCGTATCCTGCTCGTGTGGAGGAGTTGGTAAATATATATATTATAACCCTGAACTTTACAAACTAAAGGTTAAAATTACCGATTCTTATTACCAACACCTCAGGCAAAATTCACTTTTCCAGCAAATACACTGTAATCAAGTAACCTGTCCAATCTTCGTTCAAATGCGCTCAAATTTTAACATCCCATTTTTTTACCATGTTTCATATTCCAAAGAGATTTCCGCATCTCGCCCCAACGAAATGGGCATGCGCGGTGTTTGGCGGCGTTTTACGCAAGTCAGTGGGTTCAAAAATGTTAAGTGATATGCATTTCGTGAGGAGAAGTGAATGTTAAGATAATATCTCTTCTTCTTCTTCTTCTTCTTCTTCTTCTTCTTCTTCTTCTTAAAAGGAATAGAAAGGAAGAGAAACGCTTTGACAATTCATAGGATAGTGTTAGAGAGAGAGAGAGAGAGAGAGAGAGAGAAAGAAAGAGACAAGAGAGAGAGAGAGAGAGAGAGAAAGAAAGAGACAAAGAGAGAGAGAGAGAGAGAGAGAGAGAGAGAGAGAGAGAGAGAGAGAGAGAGAGAGAGAGAGAGAGAGAGAGAGAGAGAGAGAGAGAGAGAGAGAGAGAGAGAGAGAGAGAGAGTAAATGAAGATATTTGCATCGTACCCCATATTTTATTTATTGATTCGGGGATTTCCTTCTGCATTATCGGGGAAAATATCTCATTTGGAAGATACATTACCATGCCAATTCGTGGAGATAACACCAAAAACACTCATACACACCCATATATATATAATATATATATATATATATATATATATATATATATATATATATATTGGGGGGTCTATATGTATGTATCTGCGAGGAGTCTTGCGTATTGAATTTGCAAATACTTAATTCATTTTAATACTTCGTTTACAAACAACAGATTGGCAAAATGTTTACTTTTCTTCTTTGTTTCAATAGCGGCCTCATGATATTTTCTATTACTCAGATATTTCCTTCATTTTTCTCATTCATTCATTCATTCATTCTTCTTCTTCTTCTTCTTCTTCTTCTTCTTTTCTTCTTCTTCTTCTTCTTCGTCGAGCTCAGTCGCTAAAGCAGATACGTAGGAAGCACAAGGTTCTGAGTTCGATACCAGCTATTGCTAAATCAGCCATGAGTGGCACGGATCTGGTCTGTACGTTAAAGGAGGAAGCTCCTTCTTATTCTTATTCTTAATCTTCTTATTCTTATACTGATTTCTATTCTTATTCTTCTCATTCTTATTCTTATTCTTCTTATTCTTATTCTTATTCTTACTCTTTTAATTCTTATTCTTATTCTCATTATTCTTATTCTTATTCTTATTTTTCTTATTCTTATATTGATTTCTATTCTTATTCTTATTTTCTTCTTATTCTTATTCTTCTTATTCTTATTCTTACTCTTTAATTCTTATTCTTATTCTCATTATTCTTATTCTTATTCTTATTTTCTTATTCTTATATTGATTTCTATTCTTATTCTTATTTCTTCTTATTCTTATCTTCTTTCTTATTCTTACTTCTTTTAATTCTTATTCTTATTCTCATTATTCTCATTATTCTCATTATTCTCATTATTCTTATTCTAAGAATAAGAATAAGAAGAATAAGACTAAGAATAAATAAGAATAAGAATATAAATCAGCATAAGAAAAATAAGAATAAGAATAATGAGAATAATGAGAATAAGAATAAGAATTAAAAGAGTAAGAATAAGAATAAGAATAATAAGAATAAGAATAAGAATAAATAAGAATAAGAATAGAAATCTGTATAAGAATTTCTATTCTTCTTATTATTTCTTCTTCTTCTTCTTCTTCTTCTTCTTCTTCTTCTTCTTCTTCTTCTTCTTCTTCTAATTCTCATTATTCTTATTTTTATTATTCTTCTTATTCTTATACTGATTTCTCTTCTTATTCTTATTTATTCTTATTCTTATTCTTATTTTCCTCATCCGCCTTCGTTAAAAAGCAACAGATTCGCACAATGTTATCTAATGTTATTTTGATGGCAGCCTTATCATATATCATTCATTCTTCATTCATTCTTTCATTCGTTCTTCCTATTCTTATTCTCATTCTATCATACTATATATTGTATTTTCTCTTCTTAATACAATACTACAATCCTTTTTTTCTTTGTCTTTTTTCTTTCTTAATATTCTTATCTTATAGAAAAGCTTTGGCTCTTTCTACTTCCTTGAGAATTCTAACTCTTTCCCCGTACTTATTTTTTCATTACTTTTAGCCTTTGATGTTTTATCTGCTTCTTCTTCTTCTTCTTCTTCTTCTTCTTCTTCTTCTTCTTCTTCTTCTTCTTCTTCCAAATTTCTTCTTCTTCTTCTTCTTCCAAATTTCTTCTTCTTCTTCCAAATTTCTTCTTCTTCTTCCAAATTTCTTCTTCTTCTGCTTCCAAATTTCTTCGTGTTCTTTTCTTGTTGTTGTTGTTGTTGTTGTTGTTGTTGTTTTTGTTGTTGTTCTTCTTCTTCTTCTTTTTTGTTGTGTTGTTTTTCTTCTTCTTCCAAATTCCTTCTCTTCTTCTTCTTCCAAATTTCTTGTTGTTGTTGTTGTTGTTGTTGTTGTTGTTGTTGTTGTTGTTCTTCTTCTTCTTCTTCTTCTTCCAAATTCCTTCTTCTTCTTCTTCTTCTTCTTCTTCTTCTTCTTCTTCTTCTTCTTCTTCTTTCATTAACTCCTAATCTCCCGCCCTTTCTTTAGCTTTTTATTCAATTCCTCTTCACAATTCATCCTTCTTGAAAGTTCTCTCTAAAGTTTCTCTCAAAATTCGCTTTTCCCCCTTTCACTTCATTCGTGCATCTCATCTACATTCTTCCATTAACTTTTTCTTGTTTTCAGTCCGATTATTCATCTCTAAGATTAAGAGTACTCCATTACCACCTAGAGGTCCTCATACCCTCTTGAATTCACATGCTCGTCTACAAACAGTTTTAATTTTCATCTTTTTTTATTACATTTTCTTTCTTTCCATCCATCCATACATCCATCCATTCATCGTTTGGCTAATCGACGCACTAACTTCTTTAACTTCATCAACCACTTCCTCGACTGTTTCGCTTTCCTTCTCATCACTTTCTTCTAAAATCTAGAAACACCTTCTCTTCCTTTCAATTCATATTTTAGTTTCTCTTCATCTTATTTTTTTTTTCCGAGTGTCTTTTGTCGTTTCTGACTTCCTATAATTCGTTTTTCGTTATTTTTATTTTTTTATTTACTCACCTTAGTCCTTCATTCGCCTTCGTTTCGTTTCCGTATTCATTCCTATTTTCAGAACGACCTTTTATTTTCCCAAATTGAAGTTCAAAAAGAGATCAGACCGACCACGTTATTGAATTAATAACAAAACTCTGCCCCGGCGTTTTTTTTTTTCCAAGCACGACTCAAATCCATTTTCGCACGCGGCAAACACATCTAATTAATTCACAAGAAGAAAAAAAAACTGTTAAAGAACATGAGATTCCGAATCAGAATATAGATTTTAAGAACGGAAAAGGATAATGGAGTGAAAGCATATATATATACATACATATATATATATATTTATATATGTATATATATATATATATATATATTGTATATGTATATATGTATAAGTAAAGTGGGGTTGTATGGATTACAAACGTATCATGTATATTGGAATTCTATACTAAATTTTCACTTTCTTTTGGTAAAGAATCATCAGTGATATCTATAGAATTTTATTTCCATATTTTTAAGAAGGAAACCGTGAGTTCACTATATATATTCGTATATAAGTAGGTAAATATAAAAGCTTGCTCTTATAAATAGGTAACAGTAATTATATACATTAAAATTCAAATACAAACACACGTGCGTGCGCATATACACACAGAGACACACAGAGACACAGACACACACACACACACAGAAACACACACACACACACACAAAGATATATATATATATATATATATATATATATATATATATATATAGAGAGAGAGAGAGAGAGTGTGTGTGTGTGTGTGTGTGAGAGAGAGAGAGAGAGAGAGAGAGAGAACATATACAAAGACAGAGAGGGATAAACTATAAAGAAGTATACTCTACACACACACACACACACACACATATATATTATATATATATATAGATAGAGAGAGAGAGGGAGAGAGAGAAAGTGTGAGAGTGTGAGAGAGTGAGAGAGAGTATATACAAAGACAGAGAGAGGGATAAACCATAAGAAAGTATACCTCTACATATATATATATAGAGAGAGAGAGAGAGAGGGGGGAGAGAGAGAGAAAGTTTGTGTGTGTGTGTGTGTGAGAGAGAGAGAGGGCATATATAAAGACAGAGAGGGATAAATCATAAAGAAGTATACCTCTACACACACACACACACACATATATATATAGAGAGAGGGAGAGAGAAAGAGAGGGAGAGAGAGAAAGTGTGTGTGTGTATGTGTGTGTAGGTGTGTGTGTGAGAGAGAGAGAGAGGGGGGGAGAGTGAGAGTATATACAAAGAGAAGGTATAAACCATAAGGAAGTATACCTCTAGCAATATTTTATAAAAGATCATTTCTTCTGAACTAATGTTGCCAGGATTTTTATAATTTCTAATGGAAAATTATACAATCAAAACAGATAGTATTAGGTATTAAGCAAAAATTTAAAATTCCAAAAGCCTAGTAAAAAGAAATATCATTACATATGTACGTATGACGTATGCTCATTTTTTAATTGCTACATATTTTAGTTGCAGTTATTAAATGCTGAAGGAGTCCTAATAAATACTATGATTATACTATAATAATATTGAAAAAAAAAATGATAATAGATAAATCATTGAATAAACTAGCAAAAAAAATAAAATAAAAAAACGCCCCCCGGGTGATGTAAAAATAGATTTTTGAAACATATTGCCTGAGGGATGGGAGTTGAAAATTCAATGTCAGCGAGTTTGTACCCTAAGTAAGTAAAATCATCAAATTCATTAAAGGATTAAAAAATAAAACAATTTCAAATGTAAACTTTAAATATGTATTAAAATAAAACAAACTATATATAGATATATAATACCAGTCATGTATTTATTAAAACTTGTTTTAAAAAAAACAATGAGGAATGACAATGATCATGTTCAAATTTTGAGTGTTTTTATTCTATGTTATGACGATTTTGGGTAATGTGACGTAAGCAGTGAAGTAGTTTTTGTGACAGACAAAAACCGGAAGCGAATCTCCATTATTAATAGATACATAAATAACAATGGAACAGATATAGTGGTTATGGATTATAATGAAAATCGGGTATTGTGATTGATATGGCAATGCCAAGGAGTAAAATGAAAGGAGACCAGACCTAATGTTGATTAACAAAAAACAAAAAAAAGAATTTGTCAACTGGTGGATTTTGCAGTTCCAGCAGATCACAGGGTGAACCAGAAGGTAAACGAAAGATGGCCAAATACCTGGACCTTGCCAGAGAACTGAAAAAGCAATGGAATATGAAAGTCAAAGTGATACTAATTGTAATTGGTGCACTTGGAACTGTCCCAAAAAGCTTGGAGAAGAGACTGCAAAATCTGGAAATCAGAGGAAGAATTGAGACCATCTCAACTGCTGCAATCTGCCAGAATACTCAGAAGAGTCCTGGAGACCTAATTTGACTTGTTATCACTCAGACTCCAGGGAAATACCATCAACTAATGTTTGTATGAAACACTACTACTACTACTACTACTACTACTACTACTACTACTAATAATAATAATAATAATAATAATAATAATCTGTTCTTGAGAACGAAACGCATAAAATTCTCTGGGACTTTGAAATAAAAATGGATCACCTTATCCCAGCAAGAAGACCAGACCTTGTGTTGATTAACAAAAAAGAAAGAACTTGTCAACTGGTGGATTTTGCAGTTCCAGCAGATCACAGGGTGAAGCTAAAGGAAAATGAAAAAATGGACAAATATCTGGACCTTGCCAGAGAAGTAAAAAAGTTATGTAACATGAAAGTGAAAGTGATACCAATTGTGGTTGGTGCACTTGGAACAGTCCCAAAAGGATTGGAAAAGGGTTTGGAAAGTTTGGATATCAAAGGAAGGATTGAAACCATTCAGAACACTGCACTGCTGCAATCTGCCATAATACTCAGAAGAGTCCTGGAGACCTGAGGAGACTTGCTGTCACTCAGACTCCAGTGAAATACCATCAGCTAACACTGGTGTGAAAACTCAAAAGGATTGAATAATAATAATAATAATAATAATAATAATAATAATAATAATAATAATAAATATATAAGAAACGTAATCAGTAAAATGTTTGGCTTTGTGTATGTTACCCTACCCTAACTCTACCATTATAAATGTCTTTAAGTAAGTCTTCCAATTGTTAAACTATATATATATATATATATATATATATATATATATATATATATATACATATATATATGTATAGATTATATATATTTATGTGTGTGTGTGTGTGCATATATAAAAAAATCAATAACCAAATTTGGTGTGTTTCTTAGTTAGAAGAATATTAATGTGTATGCAAGGTTTCGACTCTGAGTGACATCCCATTTTGGGGTTATACTTCGACACGTACATACCAAATTTCTCTTTATATATATATATATATATGTAACAATGTGCTCAGGCCAAAATTACTAAAATTGGTACTCGCCGATTTTGAATAAAACTACCCATTCCAACATCTCCCTCCAAGAGAGAAGAAGAAAAAAAAGACCCTAGCAAATTCTTCAACTACCATTTTCTTTCTCTGTCTCCTCAGAAAACTAATTCCACTCTTATCACCAGAATCTTATGTTTATGCTGACCAAAATCTTCTCATCGACACGCATATGGTGGCAAGTTTTATATTACCATTTTGGCGATGGCATTTGTTTTAACATTTTGGCATCTGCGAGTCAAATGTGCTGGAGCTGACGCCAACGACTTATCTTTGTCTTCAAATTCCAGTCCAAAACGAGGAGGGGGAGGGTAAATAAATTGAAAGACTTCCCACTCGCCTCTACCCTGACGAAGTTATTGTCCAGTGGACAAACATTTAACTATTGTGTATTTTAAAGCGTAACCCGAGAAGTTGCGTTGGATGGCGTAATGGTTATAGTAAGAGAAGAGGACTCTGTGGGGTAGGTTCAAGTACTAGAAGAGGTTATCTGTGTGTTGACGCATGAGACCATGAAAAGGCATGAGACCATCGTATCTCAACTTCTAGGTTTAATTATATGTTTTCCTGACCTATCTAATTCTCTCTCTGTGTCTATCTATCATTTTTATTCGCTTGTATTCTATCTAAGATGTCATATCTATCTATCTATCTATCTATCTAATTCTCTATCATATCTATCGATCTATCTATCTATCTATCTCAGTTCATATCTATCTATCTATCTATCTATCAGTTCATATCTATCTATCTATCTATCTCAGTTCATATCTATCTATCTATCCCAGTTCTTATCTATCTATCTATCTATATATAAATATATATATATCAGTTCATATCTATCTATCTATCTATCTATCTAATTCTCTATCTATCTATCTAATTATCTATCTAATTCTCTTCCTATCTATCTATCTATCTATCTATCTTCCTATCTATATATATATCTAATTCTTTCCTCCCTCTTTCTCTCTATCATTTCTATTCTCTTGTATTCTATCTAAGATTTCATATATCTCTCTCTCTCTCTCATTCTCTATCTATCTATCTATCTATCTATCTATCTATCTAATTATCTATCTAATTCTTCTTCTATCTATCTATCTATCTATTTAATTCTCTCCTCCCTCTTTCTCTCTATCATTTCTATTATCTTGTATTCTATCTAAGATTTCATATCTATCTATCTATCTATCTCTCTAATTCTCTATCTATCTATCTATCTATCTATCTATCTAATTATCTATCTAATTCTTTTCCTATCTATCTATCTATCTATCTTCCTTTCTATATCTATCTAATTCTCTCCTCCCTCTTTGTCTCTATCATATCTATTCTCTTGTATTCTATCTAAGATTTCATATCTATCTATCTATCTATCTATCTATCTAATTCTCTTCCTATCTATCTATCTAATTATCTATCTAATTCGTTTCCTATCTATCTATCTATCTATCTATCTTCCTATGTATATCTATCTAATTCTCTCCCCCTCTTTCTCTCTATCATTTCTATTCTCTTGTATTCTATCTAAGATTTCATATCTATCTATCTATCTCAGTTTGATTCAGATTGCAAAGGATCGAACGATAGACGAACGATATAACAGCTCCACGAAGAAAGTAAAGAAAACACGTACAGCTGTGTACAACCACGGGTATACAGGTATACTCAACAGAACAAGATTATTGTTTTTAGTAAGACTCTTAACTGAGGCTTTTTATTTGTGTTTTTCAAAGTTGATCTTAGCTCAAGTCGAAAACAGTTTTGCCTCCTTTATCCATCGGATTTGAAGCAGAGCTTCGGTATTAGACACTTGTCTTAAGAATCCCAAAGTCTTTCAAAGAATCTGATTAATACATTAAGTAATAGTAATATTATTGGTGGACTGGCTTTCAGTTGCTCATGCCTAACACGGACAAACACAGGGATCATAGGATTCTGGATACATGGATGAACATACAAAAATAGTAGGCTTCTACTTAATATGGATCAACGGACAAGGATGCTTCTTAAGACAGATCAAAATTAATACCACAAGGGATCTCCACTGTAAACTGCTCTCACCTGCAGCTTAAAAAATGGCCCCATGAATCGTAACAGGTTATGCACCTTGGAACAAAAGGATTTTCTTTGAGGGCTAAATGGAAATACGGCGAGGAAATTAATCCGACAATATGAGAAGAAAATATTTAAAAAAATATAACAAACACAGGATGTTATGATCAGGGGAAACAATTTTATGTGTCAATACTTAAGCATTTCGGTATATTGTACCATCTTCAGGACACTGTTAAGTAATGTTTATGTGAGGGACAAAATGAAAGATATTAAGTGTACTAGCAAATATATGCATCCTCCGGGTGCAAATATTTAAGTTTTAATACAATAAATTATCATATTAAATTAGAAAGGCTAATGAAACTGAATAAGAATGTAGATAAAAAGATTTTGAACAGAGGGGGTATGATTGAAAAATAGAACAACTTTGAAACTAACTCTTCCATCATTTTCCCTTACTCCCGTCTTTCATTGGTAAATTTTCCTAATTTAACTGTTTAGTTAAAATAGGAAGTAAAGAATAATATTAGTTATTTCTTCTTGTTAGGGGATTTCTTTTAAGATTTATTGAAGAGATTTTTGTTCATATTCATTAAAATAAAACCAAACAATTAGAAATCAATAATACTAAGCACATATTTATTAAAATCAAATTTTTAAGATCAATATGCAAATTAGCCTTCCCATTCATACTGTAAACTGCTATTTTGTTGTATATATAAATACAATTGCATGTTAGTAGTATGTAGATATGGTCAACAGTATTAATAATGTAAAACAATTTTATTAATAATTGAGGTTTAAATTAAAATAAAATCATTGAGAAAGGGACATTAATAACAAAAGGAATTGTGACTTGAGTAGTAATATAGTTTTGGTTACAGACAGAAAAACACACAATCTCCATTATAATAAGATAGTGAATGTGTGAATATGATGTTATTAACCGTTAATTTTTATATGCGCGTTTGTTTACGAAAGCCGATGACGTGGCTAATTACGAATTGTGAGAGATAAAGTTTATCAGGTATTTATCCCCCACTAAATAATAATCGCAACATTTGACACATATTTTGCAGAAAAGAATGCGGAAATATTTGCTGAGTTGATCCAATGTTTGGACGAACGAAGTTTATTGTTTGTATATGCGTGAGGCCAACAACAATGGGCGAAAAGCATTAGCGATATTAATTTACTACTAATAGCGATATTAATACGATGGCTAGTGAAAAAACTACATTGTTCCGTGATTCGCTCTCGTTCTCCATCAACTGAAATTTAACGTAGCTCAAAACAAGTTACGATAAGAGTTTTTTTTTAAAAATTCTATGAAAAATCAATTAATGGTCCGATTTTCACGAAAATTTCCATAAATATTTACCATTGGATGTAAATACATCTGAAATAGTTTTTTTTTAAATACATTAGGGGAAATATATTTTTACGAGGTCTATCAGCCCCCCTATTTTATTTTATGAGAAAAAAAAATGACGCGGTAGAAAAATGTCTTTTTTCTTCTATAAAAATAAAAGGCTGAATAACTATATCAATGAAATTGTATAACGTACCGAGCTATAGTTTTTTTGGAAAAATTAATGAAATCGGAAATAAAAAGTGCAAAAAATGGACTCATTGGAGGAAATTGTACCTGGAATAACCAAGAACATTCATTGACCATTTCATCCTGTGTCCACGACCTAGATATTTACCACGTACCCCACGTGAACGGGTTAAGCACAAGGCCTTATTAATGTGATACCACCCACGAACCGAAGCTCATGGGTGACGGTGCAGAAAATGCGTTGATCCTGTTGGTATTCACCCTCTATGGCGTCGCCTCAGGCACTTGGCAATAAACCCAGCCCTGCCCCTTTAAATGAAAGGGACATGTGTTGTCTGGGTGGGGGGATGGCCCCCTGGAATCAACAATGTTAGCTCGTACAGTCCAAGGCTAAAGCCACCAACCCCCCCGGTGGAAACCGGAGTTAGATTTGTTGGACATATCTACATACTACTGTTTCAACGACCTAAGTGACTGAACGGATACTATAAGACAACGATAGGTTTACTAAAACGTGCAATTTTTGTGTGTTTAACTCTCGAACCAATAAATATCCTATCCACTCTACTTTCTACGTTGACCCAGATTGGTAGTACCTGTTAGGGTCCCATCTATGGGTTAAATATAAAATGTGTTTATGAAAAAAAAACAGTTTAAAATTTTTATTCAAAACTATCACTACGTATCTTTCAAATCTTTACCGACATTGAATGACCCACGGATGTTGATATGCTGTGAAACAAAACAAAGCAAACCAACCCACCAACCTCCAAGTCAATCAATGATGTTTTTATACAAACTCGATGGATGGACGAGACGGGATGGAAATGGGGGGCGGGGAGCACAAACAGATACAAATAATAAAAAGGTTTCATAAATCATTTTTATCTAAAATCATCTAATTTCAGTATATAACACGAAGCAATGAAAACATTTCTTTACGTGTTAGACAGACAAATGATGATGTGCTAGACCAGGGATCACCAAACTTTTTTCACGGTGGGATGAAAAATTGAAAAAATAATGAGCGCAGGCCACATTATCATTATGTTCAATACTTGCTAGCCAGAACTAAAGCTCCGAGAAAAAGATGTAAAACAAAATTTATCTTTCCATGTTATATTCATGGATGATTGGCGTAAGATGCACAAAAACAAATTTAACCAACATGTTTATTTTAAAGATGTATGCTGGAGAAAATGAGCTTCTTGGAACGTTTTATTTAGCTATGGACAGACACACAAACACGTACCATTTGTACCAGTTTCATGAGAAGTCAACCAGAAATTATCTCTGAGAATTATTGACTTAAGATACCAGATATATTCAATTTCACTTTCCATCAGACTAGTAAGTCTCTTAAACTTGACTATATATATATATATATATATATATATATATATATATATATATATATATATATATATATAGGAAGGACGTTTATATTGTTAGTCATTGTTTCATTGTTAAATAAACTGAATTGAACTAAGTTTTAATTCATTTATTTGTTAGTCACAACAACTTTATTGACCAGTGTAATTCAAAGAATAGAAAACAAAATTTATTCTCAGAATTTCAAGTAAGTCATCTGTTACATTTTCTTCCACAAATTTCTATCAAATATTTTTAGAATTTACAAAGTTTTGCTTTGTTTGACAAGCAGGCTTTACAGTAGCCAATCTTCCTAAGTTGTCACCCATCTTACTGGTGATCAGGCCCATCACTTCTTAACTTTAATGATCTATCAGGAAGCAATGCTTTAAGTGTGTTGTTAATATTCTATTTCTGGTCAATTTCCTTTCAAGCAAGGAATTGTGGGTAAAACAGAAGAAAAAAATGTGTATAGTTTTATTGTTGTATTCATTAACAACAAAGGCATTGTGTTCAAAATAAAACTTTAAAAAAATAATGATCTTTACTATACAATTCCATTTTCACTAACAACAAAAATGTGTCCGACATACACAGTCAACTCACGCTGAAAATACCAATTCTGACTATCAGATATTCATTCCGTGTGTGTGACAGACACACAAACTTCAGCAATCATATATATTATATAACACCAGAGAAATTAATTCGAGTGCCAACGGTAGAGATATTCACTAGGGTGACAATACAACACGGTTCTTTTTAGCCTAGGTAAAAGTAACCATCTAAGAGAAGGAATATTGAATTCGAACGACTATACTACCTTGATATGGTAACTTGTTGTGAGGGTCCTTACGGCTGATCTATACCTCGTTAGACGACAGAATGACCGGCCCAAGAAGATAGAAAGGAGAATGAAAAACAAGTCTCAACTTTGTATCCGTCTCTCTCTATCACCGAGTCATCTCTCTCATGTATTTACCCGACGAATGATATTATAAGGGGTATACAACATTCCCTCTCTCACTCTTTTTTTTTCTTTCTTTCTTTCCTTCTTTTCATCTTTTCATTATGTTTGATTGAAACTGATTAGCGTTATTATTTTTGTATTCTCACCCGCTGTCTCTATTTTTCTCCAACTCTCTTTCTTTCTTTCTTATTAGATTTTTTCTGTGTAGCACGTCATTTCACTGCGACAATAATACAATTTGTATTTAGATTTTTTACAGCAACATTCATTCCTCATCAGTGAAAATTAGACACTCCATAAAATCACCTTCTTCATCAAAATCAACCAGTAAGTTTTCTAAGGAAATTACATTTATTTTTTGTCCTGTTCACATAACAATTACCCCATTGTTATAACTTTTGTGTCGCATCATTCCCTTAGCTAATGAGTTGGGTAAATACAAGATGAAGTTTAAGGTCATACACAGCAAACAAACCCCAAGCCACTGTCTTCTTGTACATATATGATTTGCCATGACAATAGGGTCAAGACAGTCATATAGTTGCTAGTGGCCAACTGATTAATCAGAGGGCGTCTTTTCGACCACCCATCTAGCCTAAGTAAGGGTCACATTGGTCTGTGGTTAATCGTTGACTGCACAGACACCAGGATTCCGTTTCGCATCAGGGTTTGGGAAATTTCTCAAATGTCAAATTGGAGAGGTTGCACATGTAAAGACTTGGACATGGTTAAGAAGAGGAAAACTCAGAAGAGAAACTGAATAGATAATAATTGCTCCCCAAAATAATACCAAATAGAACAAATTATATCAAAGCAAAAATGCTGTGGTCCAAAAAAAAAAGGTAAGAAACCAATGCAGTTTGGCAACGGCTGTGTCGCACGAGTTGCAGTGTTGCGCTGAAGTTCAGCATTGCTCCATTTTAGGGACTCCGGCTCCGGATTTGTTTTAGGGGTTTACTCCCCAGTTTTACATAAATGTTGGTTGCAAAAGGTAGAATTATTTTAACCATCTTTTGAGACAATTAAATTATCATTAAAATTACTTTTATCGTTTGTCTGAAAATTTTTTTTAGTTCAGATTATACTATTACAATGATAATCCTTAATAAACAATTTTAGCATCAATTAGAATAAGCTAGATGGGAGTTGCACAAGAATGCTGCGTGCAGTCTTGAACAAATCGTGGAAACAGCACCCCACAAGGAAAAAGCTGTACGATTCACTTGCCCCCCATCTCACAAATTATCCGAGTGAGACGGACAAGGCATGCAGGACACTGCTGGAGAAGCGGGGACGAGCTCATAAGTGATGTTCTCCTGTGGAAGCCAACACATGGACATGCAAGTGTGGGGCACCCAGCAAGGACCTACATTGACCAGCTATGCGAAGATGCTGGTTGCTCTGCTGAAGACCTCCCAGGTGCAATGAATGATAGGGAAGGTTGGCGAGAGATTGTCATGGATATCCGTGCTGCATGCGCGACATCATGATGATGATGATGATGATGATTCTAATACAAATTATTAACTGTTATATAGTATCAATATGTGCTTTATTCTAACAGTGTATTGATAAGAAAATACAGATTGATATAGCTTTGAAGACAATGTGAAATTATGAGGCTTTCTTTAGCAATTTAGATTTAATGTTTTTTGATAAACTCAGTCACAAAGAAAAACACTTGATACGCATCAAGAATGAATAAAACAAAAACATCTTCAGCATGAAATAACCCAAAAAGAGTTGACATGCAGTAAAGATGTTGTGTACTCTCTTTCTTTACTTACTTCTATTCTCCTTCTAGCGTCTCTTCTAACGTCTCTTCTAGCTTCTGGACTTCGTCTTGGGGACTTCGTGTCTGGTCTTCCATTGGGGATTTCTCTTTATCAGAAGCCCTGTGTCATTGGTAGGTTTTAGATAATAACACAAGACTTCGATTTAACTTAGATCATATTTTATTCTGAAATACCCATCACACTACCTGCGAAGATTGAGTCGGCACCGTGCATAACACGACATACCACCGTCGTGGCTTTGGCCGATCTGACTAAAACATCTCTTTCTAATCTAAACCGGAAGAGGGTCTTCTCCACCGATTCTCACGGTATCCACCGGAAGGAGGATCAGGACTGAGGTTAAGACTTGTCATTCAATCCTTCAAGGCCGCCGGCTGAACTTATAACAGCCATTTTGGTTTCTACACTACTGTACATAAGTATTAGGAATCTAATAATTATGTAACAAAGAGACCAACCAACCAACCATCAAAAAGTATCAAAACTAGCTTCATGATTCTGTTTCAAATTGACACTAACGCATCTAGACAATTTACCTACTTTAAACCGCTCACAGTGGCTCTTATACCACAGTGATCCTACTGATGATGATATAACATGATTCAATTATAATAGAGCAAAAGAACTCAGTTTACAATGATAATAGGACTTTATTTGAATAGAATAAATTCTGAGGTGAATAATTTTCAAACATCTCTATTTCAATACTTTTTTTCTTATTTACGAGATTTAAGTTTTAAAATGTAAGATGTCCAAAGGACTTTATGAAAACATCGTTTTTATATATATATATATATATATATACTGAATTCTCTTTTCAAAAATGTAAAATTCATTTTAGGAGATCAAAAAATTACGAAGAAACTTATTCTTTACTAGGCATTAGCAATTTTGTCGTCTACTAGGAATTTTAAAAGCGAATTAAAAATAATTAAATCTATTATTTAAGGTCAAACTTTGTCTAAATCGATAAGTAGTAACATAATAACCATCATTAAAAAAAGAAAAATATCATTACATATGCAGTTTATTTTTAAAAGATTTAAAACCATTTGTTTTGGTCAATTTCGATGCGATCCGCCATTCAGCCTCTTTTTCGATGGTTTTAAGTGCTTGTTTACAATTTTACTGTAACATTCGCGATTGCAAAAAAAAAAAAAAAATTACCAAAAATCAGGTAATTATCCGATTTTAATGAAATTTTCCGTATTGATTTATCAATTGATGAATTTTATAATGCATCAGTTATTTTATTTCAAAACTTTAATTTAGTATTTTTGCTATGAAAAATGAATATATAAAATTCATTTAAGATATGAAAATCCCGATGTTAAGTTTAAAATGTTTATATTTTTAGATTCTATATTTATTTATGTTGAAATAGATATGTTTGAAAATCATTCGTTTTCGATTGGAATTCTCGATACTATATAACAGTTAGTTCTTTGTATTAGAATCGTTACTTGGTACTTTAATTGTTTATTAAGGATTATCATTATCAGTTATTTGAAACCATATAACTCTGTGCAAACAATTAATAGATCATTTCAAGCGGACAAAAGATATTTTTAAGGGTTATAAATTTGACACCTTGATTGGCAATGTAAAAGCCGGTACCACCAAAAGACTTAATCATATGTCTGAAGTGTTTTTTTTTTTATAAAAGTCTGTAGCAATATCTCAAGTATCATCATTTTAATTATTATAATGGAGATTGTGTGCTTTTCTGTCTGTAACCGAAACAATATCACTACTCAAGTCACAATTCCCTTTGTTATTTACGTCACATTCTCCATGATTTTATTTCTATTTAAACCTCAATTTCTAATAAAATTGTTTTACATTATTGATACTGTTAATCATATCTACAAATGAATAATATGCAATTGTATTTATATATACACTAAAATAGCAGTTTACAGTGTGAACAGGAAGACTAATTTGCATATTGAAATTAAAGATTTAATCTTAATAAATATGTGCTTAGTATTATTGATTTTTAATTGTATGGTTTTATCTTAATGAATATGATAAAAAATCTCTTCAATAAATCTTAAAAGAAATCTATTAATGAGAAGAAATAATTCTGATTTTATTCTTTACTTCCTATTTTAACTAAGTTATTAAATTAGGAAAATTTAGCAATGAAAGACGAGAGCGATAGAAGAGTAAGTTTCAGTTGTTCTATTTTTCGATTATATACCCCTCTGTTTCAAATCTTTTTATCTGCATTCTTATTTAGTTTATTAGCATTTCTAATTTAATATATTTTATTACATTAAAACTTAAATACTTGCACCCGGAGGGTGCATATATTTGCTAGTCATTTTAATAAACTTGTGAAACTGTCAGCTTCTGTCGCTTAAATGTGGCATATGATAGATTATATATATATATATATATATATATATATACTCTCTCGTCGATTTTCGACGTATGAGTGTTCATTCGGTGAACAACCAGCATAATGATTTGTTTACAGTGGTGAAGGCTTGTGTTGGACCATTCCGCACTTTTTGGCACAGTCGATAGCAAGGAATTGGTGCACAAGGAATGCCACAAACCCAATCAACGACTGACCACAGGATTTTTGAATTTAGAGTTATCCCTCTCCTAGACTGGTTACCTACCCAAGGCTGAAGGGCCCAGTCTGCCCTACTATTTAACCCATAGCTGGAGGGAATTTTGAATTCAGAGTTATTCCTCTCCTAGACTGGTGAAAGACCCTGTCTACCCTACTATTTTACTCATAGCTTGAGGGAGATTATATGGATCCATACCTTTCCCAAGGGTATTAGCGCAATGTGAAATGCAAACAGCCTTGTCTAGGATTTGACACACACACACACACACACACACACACACACACACACACATACCATCTCTCTCTCTCTCTCTCTCGTTCTCTCTCTCTCTCTCTCTCTCTCTCTCTCTCTCTCTATATATATAATATATATAATATATATATATATATATATATAATATTTCCGACACATGTAAGATGGAACTTAATTTCCGTTTTTAATCTCATAATTTTTCTTCTCCGTGATTGGTTGCCAAAACAAAACTAAAGAACACAACACCAACTATTTACCTATATATATATATATATATATAATATATATATATATATATATAAATATATATATATATATATATATATATATATATAATCAAATTCATATGTTTCCATATAAGGATATCTTCTTATTTAATTCTAATTGTACACCGAGATGTTATCTTTTTCAATCCCGGTACGTAAACCCAATCAAAAAAGTAAAGTTTGTGTCCGCATCAGATATATACAAAAATTATCTTTAAGATGCTGATTTTCTGGGCTTGCTTACGTTTTCCATTTCTTAAAAACGTCCATCGTTGTACCTAAAAAAAATCTGCAATCCCCATTTGGTGTGAATATCTATTTCATTAACACGTGTCCTTTAAAACAAATATGGGCTTGCATTTATTTGACACAAAAAAGTCTCTTTTCTGTCAGATGGCCCCGAACATCTGCCCAAAGAAACCAGTGAGGAAAGACCAGTAATATTAGCTTAATGTACAAAAACTTTCAATTTTTTGTTTATTTATTTAACAGGGGTAGGAACGATTATTTCTACTTTTTTTTTTAAAGATTTTCTTTCATTTCTGCCAGGAACGCATTGAATGTAAAACCTTCACTTTATTTGTACGGAAACTCCAAAAACTACAGGAGGCAGAATCACATCGTTAGAGAGAGCAAGAATTCAGCTACAAAAACATTACTTTTACACAGTTTACGCATTTTTATTCAACTACAAAAAAACAGATTTTTTACAATTAGTCAACATCATTGGACAAGAATTAATTATTATTATTTTCGCGCTATTAGAGTTTTTCACACCCGCCTTAGCCGGTGGTTCACTGGAGGCTGATTGACGGCAAAATCTCCTCAGGTCTCCAGGACTTCCCTGAGTATTTCAGCTGATCTCAACAATGCTGTACTCTGGATGGCCTCGATTATTCCTCTGATTTCTAGTTCATTCCGACTCTTTTCCTGACCCTTGGGTACTGTTCCAAGGCCACCAATTACAATTGGCACAATCTTCATTTTCATTTTCTACAGTGTCCTTAGTTCTCTGGCAAGGTCTAAGTATTTGTCTGTCTTTTCTTTTCGTCTATCTTTTCGCCTATTTTCGTCTATCTTTATTCAATATCAGCCTGACAGCGAGAGAATCTATCCCTTTTTCGCTTAGCGTCTGATGTGGAGCGCCACACCTACTATCAGCTCCTCACAGATCTCTGTGCTACTCTGATTTTTGGCGAGGAGCCGGTATCGAACATGGAACCGTGTGGTTCCTAGTCGAACGCTCTACTGACTGAGCTGTACCGGCCCTAAAAAAGTAAAGTCGTCGGGGCGGCCTAATGTCGGTATCGGCTAGACAGCGAGGGAGTCTATCCCCTTTTCACTAGCGCTAGACCAAGGAGATTATTTTAGCATCTGAGGTGGAGCGCCACACCTACCATCAGCTCCTTACTTTACCGCACAGATCCCTGTGCTACTCATACGCTGAGTTGGCGAGGGCGGGTATCGAACTAGGAACCGTGTGGTTTCTAGTCGAACTCTCTACTGACTGAGCTGTACCGACCCTAGTCCGTCTTTATTTTTACTGGTAGTAAATATAATGCCAAACAAGATACATAATTTGTCTCTTAGGTTTGCCAAACCAAATCTTTATCAGTTTGTTTATTCGTATAAAGTAAATGTGTAACTGAATATTTCCTATCCAGAAACAAAAGTTATGACATTTTTAATGTTCAATCAAAGAGGGAGTATTAGTTTAGGAGTGTCCTCTCCACCGTATTCCGCTGTCAACACGTGCCCTTAAAATCTAACTCCTGGATTTATCGTATCCGAATAAAAAAAAATTGTGTTATTCTGTTCGCAACATCTGCTCCAAAGAGTCAAAGACCAGAAATATAAGCTAACTTTATATATATATATATATATATATATATATATATATATATATATATATGTGTGTGTGTGTGTGTGTGTGTGTGTGTGTGTGTAAAAACATGTACATGTACATGTATATATGTTTATAAAGTTTATACACACACACACACAACCACACACCTAAAAATGTACAATGTTTCCTTTCGATACACACACCTACACCGTCCCATACTCACGCCATAAAAGAGAATATTTGACGTCATATTTCAAACCGTCCCCTTTTTTCAAACCTCAAAGTTTTTTAAACAGATGAATAACAATGACTACCACTCGCTTTTCTCGTTATTCTGTGATAAATAATTTCTTATCACCTTCCATATACCAACAAATGCCCTGAAGATGATCTAATTAATAGATCGAATCACTGCAGCGTCGGCCAATAAACTCACCACTTAACCCATTTAAACCTGTGTTTTTTCATTTTTCTTAATATACTACATACCATCGGATTCATTTCCTTTCTTCACACACACACACACACACACACCACACACACACACACACACACATATATATATATATATATATATATATATGTGTGTGTTTGTGTGCGCGCGCGTGTGTGTGTCTGTGTGTTTATAAAAACATGTATATGTACATGTATATATATATGTGTGTGTATATATATATATATATGTATATATGTATATTTATAAATGTATATATACGTATATACATACATATATATATGTGATATATATATGTATATTTATAAATATCTATATACGTATATACATATATATATATATGTATTTACATATATATATATACATACATATATATAATTTACATATATACACACACACACACACACACACACACACATATATATATATATATATATATATATATATATATATATATTATTATATATATATATATATATATATATATATTCTTTTTAACCTGAGGGAAGGAAATATTTTTTACGCTTTTTCTTTGCTTTTTTATTTTCGCTTTTTACGTCTTTTTTTTTTTTTTTTTTTTTGTAATTTCAGTTTTTCAACCCGCGTTCCTAGTTTATAGAATTTGTCCCTCTGTATGTTCGTTCTTAAATTATTTTCTCCAACCCTCGACACCCATTAGACTCCAAATGATAAAACTTGGCCTTTTTTTTTTTTTTTTAACTTCTTACTTTACACTCCTCAAGCAAAGTAATGAAACTTTCTCTGGTATCGGGATTTTATGTACATTTTTTATTACTTAAACAACTGTTAATACTTTAGTAGATTTTTATGGGCCATTTGGTTTATTTGCATTTTTTTAAATCTAATTTTGCTATAATTACGAAGAAGGGAAGTGTTCAGCACTGCCTACCAGTGTGTCAATGTATATACAAGTTGATAGTGTATGTCAGTGTGGCTGTTTATGAAGTGTAATTAGATATGACTTTAGAGTGAGGAGAGAACACTGGCAGGAGTCTGCAATCTTGAAACGGCCAGAATAAATGGCCTCGATACGCAAGGCCCTTCCAACTAAGCTTCACTGATTACCTCCTCATATCCAAAGAATCAAATTTACTTATATTTATATACTAATAAACATTATCACATTTTTTTATTCACCTATTAAATATGGGTTCGGATATTTCGCTATGTAATTATTATACAAATAAAAACTTAGGTTAACTATCTGTCTATATTTCATGTCTCGCTCTCTCTTTCTTTCTTTTTCTCTCTCTACTTCTCCCTCTCTCTCTCTCCGCCCCCTCTCTCTCTCTCTCTCTCTCTCTCTCTCTCTATATATATATATATATATATAATATATATATATATATATATATTAAACTAGAAATGCCATAACAAGACGACTTCAGTTCCAGTGATCTTCTGAAAAAGAGATTTTATCTTGAAAATTTAAGAATAAAATACAGGTTAACACACAACACCATTGTTACCTTATTCTTTACACCTGCATTGTGATAGCCTTCAAAATCAACCTCCAAACCAATATATACACAACGCTTCAAGCAAATTATAAAACTCTCTTATATATATATATATATATATATATATATATATATATATATATATATATATATATATATACAGACACACATATATATATATGTGTCTGTGTGTATTTATATATATATATATATATATATAATATATGTGTGTGTGTGTGTGTGTGTGTGTGTGTGTGTGTGTATGTGTGTGTATTTGGGCAGCATTCTTTCATTTATACATGTAGAATTAAACAAAAGGCACGTCTCCTGTTTAACAATTTTATTTTTGATCTTTTCAAGCTTTCTAGACAACTTTTTTACATTTGGATACAAATAAAAACTTAGGTTATCTATCTCTCTATATCACAGTTCATGTCTCTCTCTCTATTTCTTTTTCTCTCTCTACTTCTCCCCCATATCTCTCCCCTCTCTCTCTCTCTCTCTCTCTCTCTCTCTCTCTCTCTCTATATATATATATATATATATATATATATATATATATATATATATATATATGTATATACACACACAGAAACACACACATATATATATATATATATATTTGTGTGTGTGTATTTATTTATATATGTGTGTGGGGTGTGTGTGGGTGTTTGGGTGTGTGGGTATGTGTGTATTTGGGCAGCATTCTTTCATTTATACATACACAATTAAACAAAAGGCACGTCTCCTGTTTAACAATTTTATTTATGATCTTTTCAAGCTTTCTAGACACCTTTTTTTACATTTGGATGGAATCCATGGACTAGTCCACCGAAGTTCGTATCCCGGTTACTTTCGGCACTTCAAAGTGCCATCATCAGGGATTATGTGTTTATGTTCCACTTTTTTTTCTCCAACTTAGTATATTAAGGGGTGTAGAGGCATACTCGGGATACGAACTTCTGTGGACTAATCCACGGATTCCATCCAAATGTAAAAAGTTGGCAAGAAAGCTTGAAAAAATTGTTAATAAGTGTTAAACAGGACACGTGCCTTTTGTTTCATACTACAAGTATATATATATATATATATATATATATATATATATATATATATATGTGTGTGTGTGAGAAATGTGGGGAGGTTAATCCGACAATATGTGGAGAAAAGTAGACAAACACGGGATCTTATGGAAACTGGATGTTTATTGTCGACGACGCAACGTTTCGGCCATTTTTACCATCACCAGGACAAACGCCCAGTTCTTGCTTCAATGAAGAACATTTTCAGAATGGTGAAAAACAGTAGGTTGTCAATAGGGGCAGGGGTAGCTGGGGGGATGCTCAGTCAATATTACTATTTCAAGCGCGTGGTGTAATGGTTAAATTCATGGGAAATGGACACGTCGCCCCGAGTTAAAATCCTGGATGTGGTAATTGCATTTCAATTTGCGCTAATACCATTGGGAAAGGTATGGATCCTACTCTCCCGCCAACTATGCATAAATAGTAGGGAATACTGGGCTCTTTAACCTTGGTGAGGCAACCTGTATAGGAGATAGAAAACTTTGAATTCAAACCTGTTAAACCGTGCTTAAGAAATTGACCTTGTGTCACATCCTGTTCGTGCGTAGGGGTTGGTAAATATATATATATATATATGTATATATATATATATATATATATATATATATATATATTGGAGGATATGTGCTTAATTGAAGTCATACCTAATTTTGAAAATTAATTAGTTAATAATTAATGAATTTAGGCGGGAATATATGTTCAAATGTAAATTCATTATTATTAACAAATTCATTTTATTAACTAATTCATTTTCAAAATTAGGTATAACTTCAATTAAGCACATATCCTCCAAAAATTGTCGGCTTAAAGCCATATAAAAACAAACACATTTGTTTGTTTACTTCACCTCATATATATATATATATATATATATATATATTATATATATATATATATATTATTTATTATTTCACCTATAAATATGTGGGGGATATAAGTGTCTATATAGCGTATATTTACTCCCTTGTGCAAAATAATTGAAACAAAACGAGTAATTCCGTCATCATTATAATATGCGTGATATTTTTTAAGGCTTTCAATTGAATAATATCCCACCAATGGGAACATCAGTTGGCCTTAATTAGGCTAGACGGGCGGTCGGAGAGGCATCATCCAACCAATCGGCTAGTCACCTCAAGCTTATAAAATTGTGCCGAACCTAATGCCCTTATGGCAAACCCCAACCCTCTTTATCATATTTGTGCTAGAAAGCGGTGGCTGAGGGTCTTCATGTCCTGGGAATGACGTTAAACTCTTTCTGATTGTGAAGTTACAATTCTGGAGATTTGGGGAATATGGAGCACCCCTTCATCACCATTGCTCCCTGGTCCACTCTGACCCGGAGTGGTAGTACCTGTTAGGCTCCCATCTATGGGTTAAATAGAAAATATGTTTATTAAAAAATTGAGTATCCATTAAGAATGAATTTATTTCAAAACTTTATCGGTATTAAATGACCCACTGAGGTTGATATGCCATAAAACAAACCAAACCAAACTGTTTTGTTTTTATATATTTTTATTCGTGTAGAATTACAATTTTCCTATGCTTCCTTGGAGTAACGTCCATCGCAGACAATGGTTCTAGGACAACTAATTAGCAGTCAAGCCAATAGTGTCTTGGCTTGATAAAAAAACTGATGCAATTACGCGTGATGCAATATATTTCAAGGCCAAACAAATTTCATCATACACCCGAAAATTGATTCATATTACTGTGCACCACTGAAAATGACCTAAGGGTTCACACACACAATGAAAACCCACTCAGTGATTTGTTTATAGTGGTGAAGGCTTGTGTTGGACCATCCACACTTTTTGCAAATGACCTAAAGTGAGGAAAAACAGAAATCGATTACACACTGTCACTCCAGTGGATCTAAAACTGACCGTATGGTAAAAGAAAGGAAACTAAAGAATATTAATACACACCACTACAAATTACCTAATATATATATAATATATATATATATATATATATATATATATATATATAAGTCGAAACACGTGTCTGTGGATGACCCTATATATATATATATATATTATATATATATATATATATATATATATATATATATATATGGTCATCCACAGACACGTGTTTCGACTTATCAAGTTTCTTCAGTGTGGCTAGACATTTTGTAAGCTACCTACACTACCTATATATATTTATATACTGTAAGCTACCTAAGCTACCTATATATATTTATATATATGTAATATAAAGATTTTTGAAGGCAATTTACAATGCAATATGTGTTGAAAATTATATTTATTTAACTTTTGTTTTCTTTTCAAAACTAAATATTTTCGGAAGTAAAATTCCATCCTCAGAGTTATTGAAAGTACTAGGTGTGTTTTTACAGTACTTATCCCACGGCGATATTGTAATCATCTGTTGTTTAAGAAGTTGAGTAACGCCGTATATTTGAAATTTTTTTCCCGTGATGTTAAATCGGCTATTTCCGTGATGTCAACTCGGCTCGGCTGCTCCCGTGCGCGTGGCAATTGTTCGAAATTCTTAAAAAAAAACAAAACATTATTTATATATATATATATAAGTTAAGGGAAAGGAAATGAATCCGACGGTATGAGTATAGATAAAAGGATATGAAAACACACCATGCTGTTAAAAATATTGTCACTTTAACAGCATTGTGTGTTTTCATATCCTTTTTATCTATCTATCTATCTATCTCTCTCTCTCTCTCTCTCTCTCTCTCTCTCTCTCTCTCTCTCTCTCTCTCTCTCTACATATATATATATATATATATATATATATATATATATATATATATTATCTTTGAATTTTAAAAACACTATATATTATAAATTAGAAACATATTTTGAAACAATTTGTATATTTCTGTCTGTGTGTCCTAAACTTTTGCCACTCAATTGTGTTTCCCACTTGAGTGTTATGTGTGGGCGTACTTATGTCAAATATCTACCAAGCCCGGTTCTGCTTGATGCTCACCGCTTGTCAATTACAAGATGTAACGTCAAGTGAGTCATTTCCTGTTGAAAATCCCCTGAGCCAATTTTGAGCCGTACGGTCAGCATCTTCATCTTCATTCAATGAGGTGCACATTTTCATCGCCTTTTCCAGTTGCGTTTGCCTCAACCAAGAAGAAGAAGAAGAAGGGCGAAGAAGAAGAAGAAGAAAGAAGAAGAAGAAGAAGAAGAAGAAGAAGAAGAAGAAGAAGAAGAAGAAGAAGAAGAAGAAGAAGAAAGAAGAAGAAGAAGAAGAAGAAGAAGAAGAAGAAGAAGAAGAAGAAGAAGAAGAAGAAGAAGAGAAGAAGAAGAAGAAGGCACGAGTTAGAAGAAGAAGAAGAAGAAGAAGAAGAAGAAGAAGAAGAAGAAGAAGAAGAAGAAGAAGAAGGCACGAGTTAGAAGAGAAGGAAGAAGAAGAAGAAGAAGAAGAAGAAGAAGAAGAAGAAGAAGAAGAAGAAAGGACATTAGAAGAAGAGACGAGTTAGAATAAGAATAAGAATAAGAATAAAAATAAGAAGAAGAAGAAGAAGAAGAAGAAGAAGAAGAAGAAGAAGAAGAAGAAGAAGAAGAAGAAGAAGAAGGCACGAGTTAGAAGAAGAGACGAATTAGAATAAGATTAAGAATAAGAATAAGAAGAAGAAGAAGAAGAAGAAGAAGAAGAAGAAGAAGAAGAAGAAGAAAGGACGTTAGAAGAAGAGACGAGTTAGAATAATAATAATAATAATAATAATAATAAGAAGAAGAAGAAGAAGAAGAAGAAGAAGAAGAAGAAGAAGAAGAACCACGTAGTAGCCAATCTGATACGATGAAACTTTAGTTGTCACGTTGTTTTTCTCATTACTTTTCTCATTAGGTTTACTCGTCTGACTGATGTGTTCAGACTCCACGTCACTGTAAATGCAAACAGATTTTGGCTTTTCCTAGGGTTGATCTTAATTTTTACGATTTTTTTTTTGCTCACCCGATATTATGAGATACGTATATAGTAATACTTGTGTTCCTTATTTATACTACTCACATAAATCCCCAAAAATGGGTTTGAAGGGGCTCTTTAGCCCTGGTCGGCAACCCATCAACCCAAGGAAAAGTCCGAAACAGAACCTCTGCTGTCTTTCAAGGAAAGGCTAGGGGAGTAAACCCCGAAAATAAATCAGAAGCTGGAGTCCCTAAGTGATGCTGGGTTAAAAGGGGCTCTTCAACCTTGGTCGGCAACCCATCAAAGTCAAGGAAAGGTCCGACACAAAACCTCTGCTGCCTTTCGATGAAAGGTTAGGGGAGTAAACCCCGAAAACAAATCAGAATCCCGAAGGTGACGTGATGCTGAAATCCAGTGCTACCCATTAACTCCTGCGACACTATTGTTGCTAAACTGCATTGGTCCCTTACCTTTCATTTGGATCACAGCGGCAGTGTGGAGAGGGGGGATTTGCTACATGGACAACAGCTCATCCTCCATATGAACCCACCCAGGCTATGTAGTTCAAGTTAACAAGAAACAAAAAAAGCCTTGACACTACTCCATCGTCTCTCGTAGACGGAAGGATGCTGCCACCAACCAACCAACCAACCAACCTTATTTGTATGACCGTTATCATCTTGCAATACACACTGGTTAAAAAGAACATCGTCCAAATACCCCAAGATGAAATGCAAACATGTAAATCCTGCTTATCTGGTGTTGTTTTTCCGCCGAATTCGGATTTCTTAAGATTGTCGTCACCTCAGCTAAATAACGGGCCATTCTGTTTTTATTAGAAAGAAAGAAAGAAGAAGAAAAGGGTATGATTCACGGAAAATATAAGAAAGAAAGAAAGAAAGAAAGAAAGAAAGAAAGAGAGTCGGTAAATCATTGAAAGGGAGAGTTATCATCTTGCAAGAACCTCTGGTTAAAATTGAGACCGTCAAAATACTCCAAGATGAAATGCAAAAATGTAAATCCTGATTATCTGGTGTTATTTATCCACCTAATTCAATTTTTATGAGTGTCGTAACCCCATCAAAATAATAGACCATTCGGTTTTCATTATGAAGAAAGAAAGAAAAGAAGAAACAAAGTAGGTGAAAGAGAGACAGACAGACAGACAGACAGACAGAGACAGAGACAGAGAGAATGTGTGTGTGTGTGTGTGTGCGCGGAAGTGATAACGTTAATCTGTTTCAGTCAAACATATTAAAAGATGAAAAAATGAAAGAAAGAAAAAAGAGCGAGAGAATCAACTCATGGAAACCCCCAAGACGTAGTGGCTGACGTGCTGGAATGCCACAGTGTAGTTGGCAAGTTCGAACTCCACTCACGCTATTACGATCACTTTCAGACTAATAGCTTTGAGAATTTGGTATTAAAAAAAAATGATTATCATTTTTTATCTATGTGTCTAGTCTGCTGGTATTATGGATAGGCGGTAGATATGTTGGGATCTGGTTAGTTTATCTATAACAATCCTATTCCTTGTAGCAGTTATTGTAAGAAATGGAATCGGTTCAAATTCTGGATGAAGCTGTTTGTTCTTTACTTCATACTAATGCCCTTGGGAAAGGCATGAATCCCTTTATTTTAGTTCGGAACAATGGGTTCGTTAGCCTTGGTTAGGCAACCAGTCTAGAAAAAAGAAAACTCAAACCAGCTGTACTTCATTTATACTCTCGGTCAGTTCATATCTAACTATCACTATATCCATCTATCGATATATGTGTTTATCTATCTATATATGTGCCTCCCTTTAACTAACCATCTATCAATCTATGCTAGACGTAGTGTAGTAGCTAACGAGATTAATAATAATAATAATAATAATAATAATAATAATAATAATAATAATAATTGAATGCAGTAAACTAGCACAACGAGGGTACAAGACACGGCACGACTGGGCGGGAAAGATAATCCACTGGAAATTGTGCAAGAATTTCAATTTTCACCATTCAACTAAACGGTATATGCACAAACCGGGATCTGTCTTGGAGAATGAGACAGCATAAAAATATCTGGGACTTTGA
>CM042172.1:66742901-66752901 GCA_023376005.1 Doryteuthis pealeii | reverse complement strand
CAAATGTCTGACAAAATAGAATGCAGTAGACATTCCACTGCAGAATTATATTCATTTATCACTACTGAAACGTATATCTATTAATAATGGAGATTCGCTTCCGGTTTTGGTCTGTAACAAAAACTACGTCACTGCTTACGTCACATTACCCAAAATCATCATAACATAGAATAAATACTCTCAAGATGTGAGCATGCAACATTAGACAGTCCTCATTGTTTTTTCAAAACAAGTTTTAATAAATACATGACTGGTATTATATATCTATATATAGTTTGTTTTATTTTAATACATATTTAAAATTTACATTTCCAATTGTTTTATTTTTTAATCGTTTAATGAATATGAAGATTTTACTTACTTAGGGGGGGTGTACAAACTCGCTGACATTGAATATTTTTCCTTCCACCCCTCAGGCAATATGTTCCAAAAATCTATTTTTACATCGCCCGGAACGCGTTTTTTATTTTGTACTAGTATGTATAATATTTAGAAATATTTATATTCATATATGTTTTTATAATATTTAGAAATGTTTATATTTATATATGTTCGTATGATATTTTGATATATTTATATTCATATATGTTTCGATATATTTAAAAATGTTTATACTTATATATGTTTGTATAATATTTAGACTTATACTTATGTTTATACTTATATATGTTTGTATAATATTACTTATATATGTTTATATACTATTTATACTTATATATGTATGTATAATATTTATACTTATATATGTTTGTATAATATTTAGAAGTGTTTATATATATATATGCATTTATAATATTTAGAAAAAAAATATTGGAAGATCGGTAGTATGACGTAAAGAACTTGATATTGTGTTGTAACTCGCGTATACGAGTTAACAGCGAAATAATGAGAAGAAACACAACGAGTTGAAAATGAGTGGAAAAAAAGGTTTACTAAGCAAATATACAATGTTAACACAGTAATTAGCAATTGTTAGGTTGAATTAACAAGTCTCGTTGTTTCTCTCTTCCGTCTTTTTCGGACATTATTCATAGGTAAAACAGACGATTACATTCTCATCATTTAAGTATTATATGATGCATTGCAAACAATGTGTCTAACAAGAATGAAGGCATGTGAATATCGATCATCGAAGTTGTCAACACCCGTAACATTATCACCCTTCCAGTTACTAATTAGTCTTTTTTTTTTCATTATTGTTTTAGAGATTATGTGTCAGTAATAGACAGAAACAACCTCCCCACCAACGTCACAGTTCCCTTAGGTATTTACGTTATATTCTCAATGATTATAAAATAATCATTACTTAATCTTAATTAGAATCTTATTTATACACAATGTATCAATTAACAGCCCCCCCCCCTCGTGGAGGGGGTCCAGAGACTTCGGCCCTGGATCTTTACAAGTTAATAGCGTTGATCATAGGGGGACAAACCCCCCAGGCAATATCTGCTCCCTCGATTTAAAGGGGTAGGGCTGGGTCTATTGCCGTGTGTCTGAGGCGCCTCATTGAGGGGGAATGCCGAAGGGATCATCGCAACTGTTTACCCGCCACCCATGAGCTTTGGTTTGTGGGTGGTCCTACGTTAACAGGGCCTCTTCCCTAACCAGTACACGTGGGGTACAAGTTAAATACCATGTATCAATTAACAGTCCGAAAAACCGGTGAGGCTTTTTTAGTACTTTTGTTAGTAAGTTTTTACAGCTATTTTAAATATATTTTATCGTTGAATAGAGCTTGTTAAAAAAATTGTTTTATCCATGAAATATATTTTTCTCTAATTCTTCTCAACAAAGATATATTTATCTCCAAATGACATCAAAGATTTTTATTGAAATAAATGCTTCAATGATGTCACAGACTTTAAAGTGTCGTTGAGTTAGTTTTACCTATTTTTTTTAGGTTTTAATTCATTGTATTTTTTAGAATAAGCTAGATGGAAGCTGCACAAGAATGTTGCGTGCAGTCTTGAACAAGTCGTGGAAGCAGCACCCCACGAGGAGGCAGCTGTACGGTCACTTGCCACCCATCTCACAATGCAGGACACTTTTGGAGAAGCAAGGACGAGCTCATGAGTGACGTTCTCCTGTGGAAGCCAACACATGGACATGCAGGTGTGGAGCGCCCGGCAAGGACCTACATTGACCAAATATGCGAGGATGCTGGTTGCTCCGCAGAGGACCTCCCGGTTGCAATGAATGATAGGGAAGGTTGGCGAGAGATTGTCATGGATATCCGTGCTAATTGCGCGACATGATGATGATGATGATGATGAAAGCAACATATGTGTTATATTTCTCTAAGTAATAAAGTGTTACAAAGTATTGACTGTGGATAATTTGTATACTGCTTTTAACAGAACTGGTTTTACATCTTTGTCTACCAAATTTTGCCTCATATCTGTACCAAATCTTTTTGATAATTTTACTAGTATGATGGAATAATAATATAATGTCCTTGTGTTGGCTTCCACAGGAGAACGTCACTCATGAGCTCGTCCTTGCTTCTCCAAAAGTTCATTATCTTTTCACCTCAGAACTCATTCTATTCAAATAAACTCCTGTTATTTTTATTGTAACCTGTGTCCTTCTGCTCAATTATAATCAACTAACCATCAGTACTTTGCTTAGGTGTGTTAATTCCTTGCACATAAATGAAGAGCCACTGTGAGTGGTTTAAAGTAGGCAATGAGTTAATATTTTGGCAACCTTCCGCTTATTAAAGACGATGGTATAGAGTCCACTTTTCTTTTTTATCTACAACTACGTGAGTGGTTGAACAAACCAATTTTTGAATGGCAGTCTCTGGTACAGTGATTACAAATAAAAGGTGATGCTTTCTGGAGATGCTGTTGTCTCTCCTTCCTTTTAACTCTCTTTTCTGTGGCGGCTTTTACCCCCTCTTTTTCACTCCTTCTTGTTCCTTGTTTTACAAGGAGGGACCAGAAGTTAATAAATAGTTAGTATCATAATTTATAATATTATTGCTTTATTCTCAAACGCATTAAAAGAAATCCAATGAATAATTTCATATAGAAATCTATTAAAAGTAAAGGAAAATAAGTTTAATTCTTTTATATGCTTTCTTATTTAGTCTCGGAAGTTTTTTTTTTTCTAATTTAATATAAAACTTAAATACTTGGTCCCAGAGGGCACATATTTTTGCTAGTTCTATTAGCAGAATAGAATATATCCGTCAGCAACGTTTGTCTCTGAAAGCTGTACAATGTCCCGATTGCAGCAATGCAAACCTTTTGCTAATGAAGCTGAATATTTGCTCAAGACATTCTGTGCCTTAATAAGCTTAAACTCTGTATTATGATGACGACCGCGCCCAGATTGAGAAAATTTATGATACCTGCGAGATTTTCACATTGTCATATAACTATTTCAATATAAACCTATTTACTGCATAGTATGTGTGTAGCATTGTGTATGCTGTTTCGATCTCATTGGAGGCGGGGGGAAGTCAAGGTAGAAGAACATGGATGATGAAGACTATACAACGGCATGTCAATCCGTCTAGGGTTATTTTATGACTAAAAGTTAGGGAATCGCGTTCATAGTACATTTATATTTATATAGTTTTAATTTTGAGAGATATAAAAGAAAAATAGTTGGAGGGAGAATATTTGGATGCATACCTTTCCCAAGGCTATTAGTGCTATCAGATATCAAATCAGCTTAGTCGGATATTTGAATTCGGTCACCTATAACAGTTTGGCAGGTAGGAGCGCGTGGTGTAATGGTTAAAGTCATGAGAAATGGACTCGTCGCCCTGAGTTCAAATCCTGGACGAGGTAATTGCATTTCATTTAGCGCTAATATCCTTGGGAAAGGTATGAATCCTACTCTCCCTCCAGCTTTGGGTAAATAGTAGGGCAGAATGGTCTCTTTAACCTTGGTTAGGCAACCGGTCTAGGAGAAGGAAAACTCTGAATTCAAACCTGCTGAACTCCGCTTAAGAAATTGATCTTGTGTCGCATCCTGCTCGTGCGGAGGGGTTGGTAAATATATATAACAGTTTGGCAATGAGCTCATCCACCAATACTATGTTAAAAATCCAGTCTTTTGCACGGTTCGCAGTGGATCATCTTGTGTCCCATCCTGCTTGTTGCGGAGAGGGTGGGTAAATATATATCAGATGAATAAATACAAATTCATGAAATATCATATGAAGAAACAGGTATTTCTGTGAATAGTTACTTTTGTTTAAGTATTACCGTATTTGACGGCATATAGGACGCACTTTTTCCAGACTTTTTTCTCCAAAAATTGCCCTGCGTCTTATACATCGTAGGTGAAGTTTGAGACCTAATAAAATAAAATAATTTCTGAATTAGATTACATTGATTTTACATAACATTGTTTCTTATTTAATTATTTCATTAGATTATACTGCTACACACTTGCTTCACACCTGCTACCCAACTGTTTATAAATGTAAGTAGCGTATTTAACGGCACATAGGATGCACTTTTTTCCCAAAGATTTTGGCTCAAAAAATTTCCCTGTGTCTTATACATCGTAGGTGAAGTTTGAGACCTCCCGTAGGCCTAGCCTAATCTTCTTTATGATGCTCACTAACCCAGCTTATGCTCAGTACTTTTACCTACCCTAAACTCTATGCACACTTATTTTGATTCTGGTATTGTTATAATCAAGGTTAACAGGAGCGAAAAAAAAAAAACAGGTTTGTTTTTTTCTCCTGAATCTGACCTGCTGAAATGAGGGTGCGTCTTATATGCCCGTGTTTCTTATATGCTGTCAAATACGGTATTTAATTCAGTTAAAATCATTAATACATAGAATAAAGAACAACCGTGTATTATATATACTCAGAAAATAAGTATGCACACATCAAACGTTACTCATTGTTTGTTAAAACAAGTTTTAATAAATATATGCTTGGTATTATCGATTTACATATAGTTTGTTTTATTTTAATATACATTTATATATATAATCATTGGGAATCTGTTTGTCTGCAGCTGAAACTAAATCACTACTTAAGTCACAATACCCTCTGGAATTGTGTATGTTTATCAATGAGTACCGTATTTGACGGCATATAAGACGCACTTTTTTCCCAAAATTTTGTCTAAAAAAATTGGCCTGCGTCTTGAATATCAAAGGTGAAGTTTGAGATCTCCCGTAGGCCTAGGCTAATCTTCTCTATGATGCTCACTAACCCAGATTACACTCAGTAATTTTACCTAACCTAAACTCCATGCATCCTTATTTTGTTTCTGGTATTGTTATAATCAAGGTTAACAGGAGCGTATGGTGGCGAAGAAAAAACAATATATGCTTAAATACACTAAAACATTTTTTTCCTGAATCTGACCTGCTGAAATGGGGGTGCGTCTTATATGCTCGTGCGTCTTATATGCCGTCGAATACGGTAACTGAAAAAGTCTAACCTACTATTTATCCAGAGCTGGACGGAGAGTATGATTTATACCTCTCCCAAAGGTATTAGCGCTAAATGAAATTCAATTACAACATCTAGGATTCGAACTCGGAGTCATTTCCCATGACTTTAGCCATTACACCACGCGCTTCATTTCTGTATATATGTGGCTGATTTATGACATTGTGTGAGCGTCTTGTTGGCTCTTGATCTCAGCTAATATTTAAGTCTCATCAATACTTATATTCGTGTATTACGTGGGCTTCTGTCATTTTAGGGAAGAGAATGTTCCTTTTAAATTGTCATGATAACTGTTAAATATTTATGATATGTGTGTGCTAGATCCTCGCCCATACTTATAGACTATCCAAGATCATATGATCTATTCCTTGGCCAATCACTAGCAGTACTCTGAGGCTGATACAATACTTAACCCCCACCCTGCTGGTCATAATCACCGCAGCATTCATTTACGACAGACTTAGGATTAAATCACTGGACCTTTACCAATACGCAGGATAGGACTTATACGATTACCAAAGGATTCCATAACATAGGACTTTCTTAAAGCCCTATTTCAACTGGCCAAGGATGGCACTTAAAAACTTTAAAATAACTCTTTATTCTTTCAAGAGTTCAAAACTCACGAAGGGTTCTAAATTTCAAGTTTCAAAATTCCAACTTTAATTCTGCATCGGGAGATTAAAGTAAAACTGTTTCCATCTCTTTTATCTTGTGACATCCTTCAGGAAACCAGCATCAAACATTTTAATTAGCCTAACATTCTTGTTCCATACTGGAAGCGTAACCCATGAACCACACCCATCAATCAGTGTCCGACAACATCCTTACGCCATCATGTTCCATACTTATTCATTTAACTGGAATGGACCAGATATTTGTATAATTTTACATATTTATCTTAAAATGAGGTGTGAGTTGTAAGGGTTATCGTTATAGGAAAAGAAGACGGGGATCCGATTTCAAATCCGAGACGAGACTGTTTGCATTTTCACATACCGCTAATACCTTACTATTCTCTCTCCAGTTCTGGTAAATAGTAGGGCGGACTGTGATGTTAAGGTTTGCCAGGCACCAATCTAGAAGAAGGATATCTCTTAATTCAAACCTATGAAATGTCGCTTTAAAAAAAGGGACCTTTTATTACATCCTGCTCGTGTTGCAGAGGATGACACACAAACTTCAGCAATCATATATTTATATAACACCAGAGAAATAATTCGAGTGCCAACGGTAGAGATATTCACTAGGGTGACAATACAACACGGTTCTTTTTAGCCTGGTAAAAGTAACCATCTAAAGAGAAGGAATATTGAATTCGAACGACTATACTACTTGATATGGTAACTTGTTGTGAGGGTCCTACGGCTGATCTATACCTCGTTAGACGACAGAATGACCGGCCCAAGAAGAATAGAAAGGAGAATGAAAAACAAGTCTCAACTTTGTATCCGTCTCTCTCTATCACCGAGTCATCTCTCTCATGTATTTACCCGACGAATGATATTATAAAGGGGTATACAACATTCTCTCTCACTCTTTTTTTTTCTTTCTTTCTTTTCCTTCTTTTCNAGGGATTGATATATATATACACTAAGGCCTCAAAATATTCAATTAAAATGGATAAGGGAAATAATGAGAAGATACAGGTAAACTGAGAGGCAAGATTCAAAATGAATGAACTTAATTTAATTACGAATGGATTTTTTCTCGGTCCATCACGTTTATTTGTGATTTTTCAAATTACGCCTTCCCTTTCGGAAGTTTATGAAAACTTCTCAGGCTTATCTCTCCTCTTTTTCATTATGTTTGATTGAAACTGATTACGTTATTATTTTTGTATTCTCACCCGCTGTCTCCTTTTTCTCCAACTCTCTTTCTTTCTTTCTTATTAGATTTTTTCTGTGTAGCAGTCATTTTCACTGCGACAATAATACAATTTGTTATTTAGATTTTTTACAGCAACATTCATTCCTCATCAGTGAAAATTAGACACTCCATAAAATCCTCTCATCAAAATCAACCAGTTAAGTTTTCTAAGAAATTACATTTATTTTTTGTCCTGTTCACATAACAATTACCCCATTGTTATAACTTTGTGTCGCATCATTCCCTTAGCTAATGAGTTGGTAAATACAAGATGAAGTTTAAGGTCATACACAGCAAACAACCCCAAGCCACTGTCTTCTTGTACATATATGATTTGCCATGACAATAGGGTCAAAGACAGTCATATAGTTGCTAGTGGCCAACTGATTAATCAGGGCGTTCTTTTCGACCACCCATCTAGCCTAAGTAAGGGTCACATTGGTCGTGTTAATCGTTGACTGCACAGACACCAGGATTCCGTTTCGCATCAGGTTTGGGAAATTTCTCAAATGTCAATTGGAGAGGTTGCACATGTAAAGACTTGGAATGGTAGAAGAGGAAAACTCGAAGAGAAAACTGAATAGATAATAATTGCTACCCAAAATTAATACCAAATAGAACAAATTTATATCAAAGCAAAAATGCTGTGGTTCCAAAAAAAAAAGGTAAGAAACCAATGCAGTTGGCAACGGCTGTGTCGCACGAGTTGCAGTGTTGCGCTGAAGTTCAGCATTGCTCCTTTTAGGACTCGGCTCCGGATTTGTTTAGGGGTTTACTCCCCAGTTTTACATAAAATGTTGGTTGCAAAAGGTAGAATTATTTAACCATCTTTTGAGACAAAATTATCATTTAAAATTACTTTTATCGTTTGTCTGAAAATTTTTTTAGTTCAGATTATACTATTACAATGATAATCCTTAATAAACAATTTAGCATCAATTAGAATAAGCTAGATGGGAGTTGCACAAGAATGCTGCGTGCAGTCTTGAACAAATCGTGGAACAGCACCCACAAGGAAAAAGCTGTACGATTCACTTGCCCCCCATCTCACAATTATCCGAGTGAGACGGACAAGAGCATGCAGGACACTGCTGGAGAAGCGGGGACGAGCTCATAAGTGATGTTCTCCTGTGGAAGCCAACACATGGACATGCAAGTGTGCACACAAGGACCTACATTGACCAGCTATCGAAGATGCTGGTTGCTCTGCTGAAGAACCCTCGTGCAATGAATAGGGAAGGTTGGCGAGAGATTGTCATGGATATCCGTGCGCATGCGCGACATCATGATGATGATGATGATGATGATTCTAATACAAAATTTAACTGTTATATAGTATCAATATGTGCTTTATTCTAACAGTGTATTGATAAGAAAAAACAGATTGATATAGCTTTGAAGACAATGTGAAATTATGAGGCTTTCTTTAGCAATTTTAGATTTAATGTTTTGATAAACTCAGTCACAAAGAAAAACACTTGATACGCATCAAGAATAAAACAAAAACATCTTCAGCATGAAATAACCCAAAAGAGTTGACATGCAGTAAATGATTTGTGTACTCTTTCTTTACTTACTTCTATTCTCCTTCTAGCGTCTCTTCTAACGTCTCTTCTAGCTTCTGGACTTCGTCTTGGGGGTGCTGGTCTCCATTGGGGATTTCTCTTTATCAAAGCCCTGTGTCATTGGTGGTTTTAGATAATAACACAGCTTCGATTTAACTTAGATCATATTTTATTCTGAAATACCCATTCATGCCCTGCGAAGATTGAGTCGGCCCGTGCATAACACGACATACCACCGTCGTGGCTTTGGCCGATGGACTAAAAACATCTCTTTCTAATCTAACCGGAAGAGGGTCTTCTCGATTCTCACGGTATCCACCGGAAGGAGGATCAGGACTGAGGTTAAGACTTGTCATTCAATCCTTCAAGGCGCCGGCTCTGAACTTATAACAGCCATTGGTTGGTTTCTACTACTGTACATAAGTATTAGGAATCTAATAATTATGTAACAAAGAGACCAACCAACCAACCATCAAAAAGTATCAAAACTAGCTTCATGATTCTGTTTCAAATTGACACTAACGCATCTAGACAATTTACCTACTTTAAACCGCTCACAGTGGCTCTTATACCACAGTGATCCTACTGATGATGATATAACATGATTCAATTATAATAGAGCAAAAAAACTCAGTTACATAATAGGACTTTATTTGAATAGATAAATTCTGAGGTGAATAATTTTCAAAATCTCTTCAATACTTTTTTCTTATTTACGAGATTTAAGTTTAAAATGTAAGATGTCCAAAGGACCTAATATATAATATATAATATATACTGAATCTCTTTTCAAAAATGTAAAATTCATTTTAGGAGATCAAAAAATTACGAAGAAACTTATCTTTACTAGGCATTAGCATTTTGTCGTCTGCTAGGGAATTTAAAAGCGAATTAAAAATAATTAAATCTATTATTTAAGGTCAAACTTTGTCTAAATCGATAAGTAGTAACATAATAACCATCATTAAAAAAAGAAAAATATCATTACATATGCAGTTTATTTTTAAAAGATTTAAAACCATTTGTTTTGGTTAATTTCGATGCGATCCGCCTGTTGTATACCCTTTCTTTACCGGCACTAAATAGGTATATGTTATATACTTCTCTTACTTCTTACTCTGTCGTCTATTCT